>WSYH01019001.1:0-10577 GCA_036426205.1 Ascaphus truei
ATGAGGTGCCAGTATCTCCTATGAATGGAAATGTCCCACGTCACGTGATCGGGCTATCTCAATGCATAGGAGATACCGGCACCTCATAACGGGACCTGTATCTCGGGAAGCAGGGGGTCCCCGGACATAAAACCAACGCGGTTCATCTCCGGAGACCCCCTGCACATCTACAATAGTAATCCAATTATTATGTACACATTTTTTATTTGCAGCTGAGATTTGTGAAGAGAGAGGCGGATCTCGCTCTCTGCTGACAGATCTCGCCAGCGGAGCCCTTCTCGCCAAGGCTCGCCATCTCTCTGCCGGATTCCTCTCACAGATGTGCGCACTTTCCTGCATACTGCGAGGGGAATCCGCCAAAAACATGGAGAGTTCTAAGTCTGGCGAATGGCCATTCTCGCAGTTTACTGCATAGGCCCCTGAATTAGAAATTCTGATTATTCAGGAAATGTAATATGACTTAGTTTTACATTTTCTTTCAGTGCTCTCTTCTACATATTTGCAAATTATCAGTAGTACTGGTTAACATTTATTTACAACTGACATCCAGAAAAAATGTGGGTAAATGTTTATCTTGAAAACGGTAAATATAGTGTTTTATTCTCTTCCATGAAATCAAATATTAAATGTAAACATTGTAGCTCCAAATTTTTAAACTTATTTACTTCTTATTATTACTATTATTATTATTTTTAAACTTATTTATACTTATTTACTACTTAAATAAGTAGTTATTCATTGATTTACAAGGAACTGGAAAGCAAAGCTTATAAAAAATTTTTGCATTTAAATATTTGTTATATTTAAGAATTACACACATACTGTACATCTTTACAGTCTTCTAATTTTGCCATTTTTTTTAAGTACACAGCTGAACTGGGTTTTATAGACATTTCTACTGTTTCCATGATATCAGGATTGCAAGCCACCCTGGCAATCTATCCAGTAGCGCTATTACTGTCCCTTCTGTTCAGGTTTAGTGAGGTAAGTCTGTCTCCTATCAATTTGGTTGAAGCATTTACTAATAGGCACATATTATGCATGGTACCTTTTTCTTAAACGTTTCTATTTATGCGGTTTAAGAGGTAAATAAACTCATAAACCGCTACAAATGTGTGTGTGTGTATACATTGGTGTGAAAAAGAAAGTACACCCTCTTTGAATTTTATGGTTTTACATATCAGGACATAATAACAATCACTTGTTCCTTAGCAGGTCTTTAAATGAGGTAAATACAACCTCAGATGAACAACACATGACATATTACACTGCGGGCACCGCGGGTGAGTGGGAGTGGGGAGCATCATAGCAAGGGCTTAAGGACCGTGTGGGTATGCGAGACCTGCGGGGCACGCGCTGCAGCAATGGGAGAGAGGTAGAAGGCAAGGGAGAAGGAGCAGAGGGAGTAACAGGAGATGGGAGAGAGGGACAAGGAGGGGAAGGAATCCCCAGAGTCGTCCCAAATATATATATAGCCCTTGTACGCCCCCCCCCCCTTAAGTGAGATTGGGGTGAGTATGCTCTTTTAGCTACTACTTCAGAGTGTTGTGCTGTACCTGTTGGTAAACAGGAGGGCTGAGTGCTCTGCGGTGGTGTGGGGAGAACCAGGACAGGGGTGCAGTTTACCTTGATCTTCCTTGGTGCAGCGCCTCCAGACAATATGGATCCTCTGTGATGAGCAGGAGATGGCCCATACTGACACTTCTCCTTGCACAGCAGCAGATAGTGAATCACACTGGTTCTGGTACAACTGACTCTCTATTGCTTGCAGATGATATAAACAGCATAGAGGTATCCTTTTCTATCTTCCCATTCTGTCAGTGCCCTGACTCTAACTTTAGGCCCATATCAGGCTTGGTGGTCCACTCCTCCATCTCCTTATGTGGTGGAGGTTGATGTTCCTCACTCCACAGGGGAGGAGTAAGAATGAAATCCCAGCCCCAATTTAGGAGAGTGCCTATATTTATAACCTGAGATTAGTGGCTGTAACCCTGCCCCTTAACAGAGCTGGTTGAATACTTATTGGTGATCACTCACTTTAGATAAACCAATCAGTATCCTTCTCTCAGGCTGACACTCTCTGGTAGTTGCTAGGCCCGCCCCTGAATATATATGACACAATCCAATGATGCAAAACACACACAGACCTTATTGAAGGAATTAACCCCTCCACTACCTGCACCTAACAGGAGTTACACTGGAAATGTCCAGGCAGAGAAGTGGATATGTATATATATATTTTTTCAATATATATAACTGGACAGTGCCTATGATAGTGACCAGCCACACAGCAGACTCCCAGTAACAAACAATTCACCAAAAATAGTCAACATAGATGACCTGTAATTACTATATACAGGATAATTGTGGTGTAAGGACTCTGATGGTGAATGTATAATAGGATGTGAGTAAAAAATGTGAAAAATAAAAATATGCAAAATACAATAAAAAAATGTATAAACCAATGAAAAATAAAAATTTGCACAAAATGTTCTTTCACCCAATGATGGGTTAAACCTTGTAGGGATATTGGAATGTCCGGGCTGCTTCTTCCTTGGGGTCAACAACCTCCCAGCAATATCTATAGGAAAAAAAAGAAGAAAAGCGCCCGATCCATGTGTAAAATCCAATAACAAAGTTTTAATATCAATGAACAAGACAAATGCACACTCACAATTTGTCAATGCAAATAAAGCATTGTATGGATGAACCCATGCGCCAACATGTAGCCTGCTCGCCAACCGCTAGCTCCGTCACATCAGACCTCACTGCTGCTGGTGTCACTCGGTAGATCGTCCCTCCGGCAACCCAAAAGAGCAGCCTGTGATTCCTAGCAAGTTCAGTCAGTATTGCGTAATGCGTGCGACTCAGGGAATAACTTCCCCTTACTGGCAATTGGCGTATTGGCTACTCCACCACCGTAGCTCAGTTAGACCACGTGACCCTAAGCGTCTCTTCCGATACAACGGATTTTATCATAGGGTAGTATGTCCTGACTCTTGACAACCCACCAATGGTAAGATATGCACTCACAGTTATTTAGAAATTAAATGCCTTTTATCCACCCTGGGATCTGGAACTTTGTATGATATTTCAAACCTCCTCCTCAGACATCCAAGATGTAAATACACTCCACACCAATCTGCCACAGGATCGCTCCGGTTAGTTTACAAACACACGTCCTTCGTCTCACGGGTTAGTTATGCACATGTAAGGGAAGGTAGAGGACACAACTATAGTGTAATTCCGTTTAATGATAAAAGTTTAAGAATTTCGTTCGCAATCCAGGGGGAGCTATAAGGGAAATAAAACAAAAACAATCTAAGTGTAGACAATAAAACAATTGTGAATACACTCTGTGGTATTTCTTGGCTCATATGCACAGCCTACTCACAAGATTTTAGTATTAAACGGGCAACAGGGAGCAATTAATGGATGAGAAGAAGAGCTCCTGGTTCAGAGCGGATGAAGACCTCCAATCTCAGCAAAACAGTGATGCATGAAAAAAAGAAGAAGTATCCATAGTGCAGACCAATCATAAAAAACGTAACTTTTATAGGGCTTAAAAAATGCAAACTTACAATAAAAACATTCAAATAACGCATGTATCACAACAATGTGATGGAAGAGAATCGCTGTGGACACCTGGCTCACCCCCCGCCTCCGGTCCGCAATCGGTTCGTGAAACGCCTCCGTAGTCAGCTCTCTGCTTCCTGGTATCTCTCCGAGGTGTTGCGTCACGTCACATCCAGTTGTTGGCGACACGTCACTTCCATCACAGGGATTCTGGGAAATGACATGCAAATGAGCACACAGTGCCACTTTTTGCTTCAAAAACCATTTTTAACATGGTTCCCTATAGGCTTAAGCTTGCTGCATGGTCACAGCTTTGAGCACAGCCAGGGTTAAGGTGCATACCCAGAAAACCACCACAGACAGCTTTTTTTTTTTTCTCTCCCGAGAGGGTACACCCTCTCGCTCATTGGATCCCAGTCCACTTCAGTGGATAGGGAGTTTGCCCTTGGACTGTCCAACCGAAGTCAGACCCGCCCTCAGTGCACAGTTTCCCTGAAGGTTTCAGCCCGAAAGACTAGGTCTCCAGGGACATTGATGCCTTCCTCCGTCTCTTCCTCCCTCTGGCCCGAGGCCCGCAAGGGAGTTCGCATCGTCTCCCCTCTTTCGAGGGTTGTGCGGGTGCACCCCAGCCCCGAAGGGCTGGTTGTACGAATGCCATCCCCCCTTAGCCCGAAGGCTCAGGGGTTCTGTGGTCCGGGGCCTGGACACCACCTCTCAACGAGCTAGAGGGCCAAATGCTTGCCACAGACCTTTCCTACTGAAGCCCCAGATAGGATAGTACTGCATTTGGTCATAGCTGTGCAGGCCGAGAGGAGCACTCATATCGCCTTGATCTAAGCCAAAGGGCCAAGGCACCCACAGACAGCTGTTTCAACCTTGATGGGTCTCATCAGTGTGGGGTTGATTAACTGGGTATGCAAAGAAGCTAAAGGATGGGCCAACCATAATACTGAGTTAAGTTATGGTGAGTAAAAAAAAGTGACAAAAACCCTCCACAGCAAAACAAATATGCAAATGCAAATAAAACTGTATGCTCATCTGCATGTCTTAGGCAGGTCTGCAACCCTGCCTTTCCCCATTATCACCCAGCACACAGCACTTCCACTGCAGCAAGGGATTCTGGGAAATGACATGCAAATGAGCACACATATATATATCTCCATATACATTTTCTTTTTATTGTACAGTATATGGCTACAGTACTACAATACTACAGTATATGGCTGCAAATATTAACAAATACCACTAAACAAGGTCTGACCTCCAAATGTTGGTCTTCGTGCATGTCTGAAACAAATATGGGAAAGAATATTGATGTTGGCAATATCTACTATGATGTACTAAACACATTTCTATTTTGTTCTAGAAAAAAATGATTAAGGATTCTGGTGAAGAAATATATAAAGCTTCAAAAGAGTCTGAAATACACTCCATTGAGGGTAACATGATATTTACAGATATATATATATATATATACACTTTTTTAGACTTATTTACTATTGTTGTATTTTTTAAAGTTTACTATTAATACTTTTTTTTTAGTTTACAACAATGCCTGTAGATATTTTTAAACATTAAACCCAAAGGCCAATGTTACTTGGCAGTATTACTCTGTAAGAAATCTCCTGGTGCTGGAAGACACCTTATGACCCATTTAAATTAATGGGTTTAAAGGAGTCTTCTGGCACTAGAAGGTTCTTATGAAATATAACCGGTTAGTAAAATTGGGCCAAAATTTTCCACATCCAAATCTTTTTCCCCAAAAATATTTGCGTTATTCATAATTTAGTCAAAACTCATAGATTATATATTTTTACATTTAACAATATTAAATGCATTTTGGTTTGTCTTGTTTTTTTTAATATATACAGTACTAGGTAATAGCATTGTTGCTGTCAAAAGTAAAAAATATAAAATGGTGATTGCTTTAATTTTCATTAGATTGCAAAGACATTTATGACGTGACCGTGGGGATGGGATTTAATGGCCCAAGAATTTTTGTGTGTAAAATGGTATATGTTTATGTATTTTAGGTAATCATAATTCATTATCAGCAGCAGATGCCATGTTTGAATCCAACTTGACTTGGCAACATTTCCAACACTGGGCATATGATGCCTGGAAGAAGAAATATGAGGCACGAATCATGTCATATTCATTCTAAGACAGCAACCATATTGTATAGGCTCGCAACATACAGTATATTTTACTCTCTTTCTTTACCCTCTTTCTCTTCCACTACCAGTATTGTATTATTATATAGCTATACTTTTCTATGCAGACCTAAAGATAGCAATCACAATGAAAGCTTGCCTTGAAAGCTTTCAATCTTTTCTTCAGAACTCTAGTGAAACAGATGTCTTTTATCATTGCAAAGATTCCTGGCCTTATTTAACAAGCGGTGCTATGCTGTAAGACATCTTCCAACACAGCGTAGTAAATATAGCCTTTTATGGCCTTTTCATGTGAAAGCAGGAAGGTGTTTTCTGGCATGGAAGTTGTTATATGGATTATAGCCGTTCTGTATATATGGTCTTTATAGCCCACACACTTGACTGGGAGGTAAGATGTATTATAACATGAAAAGGGAAAATTTTGCGAAGTCAGGAATAGTTTGAAGTACATTTTGGCCCTTATTTACTAAGCAGTGCTACTCCATTAAAAAACTCAGCGCCTCAAGACACCTTTAAACACATTTTCAAGTGAGGTGCTTGGTAAGTGGCCCTAGATGTTGAACTGAGTAGGAAATGGTGATGGAGAGAAGAGCACAGTAAATATTATTGCTCTCAAAAGTACAGTACATACTTGTGTATTGTTTGATTTGAATTCTTTTGTGTTCTGTAAATATTATTTTATATATGTATTTTTTCACAATTGTTATGTTATTTAGAGGGATTCTTTTCCTTCGAGTATTCACTCTGCAAATTGTTGCAAAAGGAGTAAGAAGGGAAGCCCATTACCTTCCAACCACAGCTCCAGTGGATTTGAAGACTGCAGTTCCGATGGCCACAGGCCTGGTGGTCTGAAGAACTGTAAGCACAGCACAAAGGACATCTGCTCTAAATATTCATCAGGTATAATTTTTTCATAGCAAAATAAAATTATAGGAAGCAAACATATTATAATATAAAATATTGAATAATGTATTTGCAGTCTCTATGAAGAATGATACTGTATGCTCACATTTAAGTCAGTCACCAGAACAAATAGTAGGTATACATTACTAAGTTGTAGGCCTTTCCACACTGATATTTTTGACATCAGTTATTATCCGATTCATATAGTTGTTGTCACGGGAGACTCCTGTGGCGGGTAGGATCTCGGTGGTCGGAACAGCAGGAAGCGTAGTAGGGGTCACAAGCAGGGGTCCGAGGCAGGCGGCAGGTAGCGAAGTCAGGTAACAAGCAGGGGTCCGAGGCAGGCGGCAGGTAGCGAAGTCAGGTAACAAGCAGAGGTCGGCAACGAGGAGACTGGAACAGGACAGGGGAGCAAGGACAGGTCTGGGGGCAGGGACTGAGAACAGGAACAAACAGGGACAAGCCAGATTACCAGCAAGGGCTTTTACTGTGAACAGACTTCTATGGTACAGGTACAGAAAACAGATCAGGATATCAGAAGCATGTGCATTAGGAATCTGACTTCAAGCAAAGGCAAAACCAACAGACAGAAAGCAAGCTATAAGGACAGAGACAGGAGCAACAAGAAGACAGACAGACAGAGTAACCCAGAGCCAACAGAAGGCAGCAGCACACCCAGTGGACAAGGAAGCTATGGCTAGGCAGGAGGTCTAGGCGACCCTGACATTACTCCCCCCTCTCGAGAGCGTTCTCCGGACGATCCTCCAGGCTCTTCCCGGAGGCCTTGATGAAAAGTGGACTCAAGGTGACCCACCTCTGGTGGTTTGTCAGCGGGCAGAGGGTACTCCACAGGCACATTGTGTGCTGCAAGGAACCTCTGAATGGGTGCGTTCAACCCAAATGCAGGGGCAGAGACATCAGAAACGTGGGCATCAAAGATGGGTGCAGCCTTTCTACATGAGTCAGTGGGGACACAGAGTTCACTCTTCGTGGTCTCTTTTTGTGACCAATATATCTCTTTTAGTTTTGGAATCTGGAACTTCCCAATGGATACGTTCAACTCCATTGCAGAGGCATGCACATCAGGAATGCGGGCATCAAGGACGGGTGCAGACTTTTCACATGGGTAAGTGGGAACATAGAATTCACGCTCCATGGTCTCCTTTTGTGACTGCCGTTTCGTGGTATCACCTAAAATCTCATTAAGACCAGCTATTTGATTTTTCAGCTCTTGAAGCTGTCCTTCTGCGCTTCTTTTCACACTCAATGCAGTTGTCAGTTCGGCTTCTTTGGAGTTGAGTCGCGACTCCATATCTCCCAGCTGACTCAGAGTAAAGCTTAAATCTTCTTCATTTCTGATCTGCAGCTGCCGGTACTCCTCCCGGGCATTGTAAAGCTCCAGCTGCAGCCGGACCTTATCATGGGCTGTGTGGTCCAATAACTTGCAGGCATCGGCAATTTTGACCTCATAGCGCTGTGTCAGGCCAGCCACTTGACAGACGGACACCTTCTCTCTCTCCTCCTTTTTGGCAAGCTGTGTCTTGAGCTCAGCGATCTGCGCCTGCAGCGCTGTGAGTTGCTGAGATGTGTGTCCAGCTGCTAGCTTTAGCTCTTCCTCCAGCGAGGCTCTGGTTATGCTCAGTGTGGCCTTCAGCTCCTCATGTTGTTCTTTGGGGACACACTGGATACTCAAATAATCTTGCAGCATCTTTATTTTGTAGGCAGTCTGGAAACTTTCTTCCTGCAGAACTCGCTGCTTTTCTTCAGCATTCACCCATTTCTCCTTGGTGTCCAGCAGATGTGTACGCAGTTCTCGCAGCTGACTCTGCAGCATATATTCTGCTTGTGTGCGCCGCTCCAGGGAGACACGTTCTTCTTGCAGCACTCTCTCTGCATTCTGCAGTGCAGTCTGCACATCTAACTATTCCTGGGCCAACTGTTTCTTCTCCTCTCCTAATTTATGGAGTTTCTTTTCTCCTTCACTGACTTGGACATAGAGATTCTTGAACTCTTGGGTTACAGTTTCAAAACTGATATTTAACCCTTCGAATATTTCTCTCAATGAACATAGTTCTGTGTTGAAGTGGCAACTCTTCTCCTTAGAGGCTTCCAGCTCTGTAGTAAGCCTGTGAACCTCTTTTTGAGATGCTTCCAGTGCTGCGTCAACTTGAGCCATGAAAGTCTGGTACTGGGCAGAATCAGCGTAGGCCTTCTCCAGCTTACTTGACAAGATCAACCTGTCATTCTCCAACTGATATTTTTCTTTTTCCCAGTCACCCTCTGCTTTTTCCAGCGCTAATTGCATCCTTGACTTTTCTTCTATCAATAGTCTGTTCTCTTCTTCTGATTCATGGAGTCTTTTATCTCCTTCACTGGCTTGGACAGAGAAGTTCTTACTCATTTGGTTTATAGTTTCAAACCTACTATTTAACTCTTCGGATGCGTCTCTCATCGAACGTATCTCTGTTTTCAAGTAGCATCTCTCCTCCCGATCGACTTCCATCTCTTTTTTGAAGTAAAAAATGTCCTCCTGGGAGACTTTAAGCTCTGTATTTAGCCTGTCAATTACCTTCATAGAACTTTCCAGGAATTCGTTACTTTTAGAAGCGAGGCGCCGATTTTCAGCAGCATCAGCATATGCCTTCTCCAGCTCATCTGATATGACATCCAGGTCACTCTCCAACTGGTGCTTTTCTTTTTCCTGGAGAACACCCACTTAGCAATTGCTGAGGATAGACAGCTCATTTAGTGCAGAATTAGTTTCTTGCTCCTTATCTAAACATCCATAAAGACAATCAATCGCTTTCTGTGCAGCTTGAAGCGTCTGAGTAGGGGCATCTTTCTTCTCTTCCACTATTCTTGGGATACGTCTGTGAGTTGCCTTAAGCTGCAGCATATTTCTTTGATCAAATGCAGACTCTGAGGTTAAATTTTCATTCTTAATTCCTTCTGCAACTTCCACAGTAATGCCTCCCTTCTTTTTCTTCTTCTTCCTTGCTTTGAGAAGTTCTGAAGAATCAGTGGTACTGTGTTCACATTTACTGCTCAAGACTGTTTGAGTTTGAGCCATCATTTCAGACATGGGGAAACCACACTTCCCAAGAAACCAGTAAAGAGGAAATGTGTTTTTAAAACAGAAGCATTAGAATGAACAACAGGAATATTAGACACAGAGAGACACAAGATAGGAGAGCTGACCTTTTGAGACTTTAGCATCAGTCACAGAGATTTATAAATGCAAGGAAAAAAACATAGACAGAGAAACCTGTAGTTATATCTGAAACTTTAGAAATCAGGTGTAGGGATATCATACAGACAGAGAGAACCTGCAGTTACATCTGAATCTTTAGGCATCAGGCGTAGGGATATCATATAGACAAAGAAAACCTGCAGTTGAATGTGAAACTTTAGATATCAGGCATAGAAATATCATAGACAGCAGGAAACTAATACAGAGAAAACTTGTAGTTAGATCTGAAACTTTTGACATCGGACATAGGAATATCCAACAGAGAACCCTGCAGTCAAATCTGAAACCTTTGATATCAGGCGTAGGGATATCATATGTTGCAGAGAAACAAACTTTAGGGGAACTTGCAGGTAAACCTGAAACCTTAGAACAATCATATGAAAAACTACAGATTGCAGGAAAAATCACAGTATGCAGTAACAAAATAATAGAAGCACTCTTGTCTTTTGAAATGGGAACCCTGTGAACAGCAGTGGTCCAACCAGTGATGCAGAGACAAGCCTTATCCAGGAAATGAAAAGTCAGAGTCTAAAAAGGTGGCAACAGGTACTGCAAGGGTTAACCCAGGCACTGCAATAGTCTCTGCAGCAACAGTTTTAGTCTCAGAAAAAAATGTTTTTTCGTTAAGAACGCAATAATTCTTGCAGAACACTTAGCAGCAACAAAAAAAAAAC
>WSYH01019002.1:0-10576 GCA_036426205.1 Ascaphus truei
TTTCTGTTTTACATGACTTTGCGCTTCCCGATGATCTTCACTTCTTCTAAGTTGAAACATTGGGCAGAGGGAATGAGAGGGCTGGTGAGTTTCAGATTGCATTAGAGCAGCTAATGGCAGCAAACAGCTGACACCCTTCCTTCTTTTGTCAGCATTGAAATATTGAACATTCCATAAAGTACTGTACAGTGCGATGTGCTTTAACACACCATACTTTTTTTTTTGAGTGATCACAAAAGCTCTGACTTGTTTATTATTATTATATGTCTCTCACTTCTCCCCCGTACCAGCATGCCTTATCCTCACCCCATTTCTTCTCAACGACACAAGTTTCCCTTGAAGGCACATACATATATTTAAAAACGTTACAAGCATTATGTTTTGTGGTCTGTCGCTCACTTTTCCCATGCAGCAGTACATCAATTTCACCGGGGTGTCAAGCTACAGAGGCTGATGCTGCCAATGGGAGGGTGGTGTGATTTGTAATTACCACATTTTTCATCGGCCCCCACGATCCTTCTGTTAATTCCTATGTATATTTTGCTGTATGTGTAACCGGAGATTGTTCAATATCTAATGTACAGATGCAGCTACTAGTATCCGAACACTTGCCTTTGAAAATCTGGGGCAATGGGAATGCCAGGGACCCCCGCTGTGTTAATCAGATGGGCCATTAGTCTGTCTGCAGAAATGTCACAGAAATGTTGCAGCATTACTGGGGTATTACCCCAGATTTTCCCAGGCAAGTGTTCGGATACTCGTGGCTGCATCAGTACCTAGTTTAAAAAAAAACTAACATAACACATTGTGAAAAATGATTGTTTGCAGCACTGTTTTATATCCATGTTATCAGTAATGGGACTTTAACGATGACTTAATTTTATGTGCAGAACTACTACGGAGCTGCCAGAACTATATTTTCCGATAACCCCCTTGGCTTAACATGTGGAATGGTATGTCCAACGTCAGACCTTTGTGTAGGTGGATGCAATTTGTATGCAACGGAGGAAGGACCAATTAATATTGGAGGGTTACAGCAGTTCGCTACTGAGGTATGAACAGACGGTTCTTCTTTTTTTCTTTTTTTTTATTACAGCTGTAACAAACATTTCATTCAAATCTCCTTACTGTTAGTGCTTTGGCAAAATGTATTATTTTTTTAATGATTTCCTATGTACATATAAATGTAAAAAAAAAATGCATTATTTATTCATGTAAACGGCACTCTTGATATTTATTCAGCAACACATCTCCTTCAGTGTTAGAAAAGGCCTGCTCATTGATAAATGCCATTGATGTGTTTAACACTGAAGAGGTTAATGCTTACGGAGAACTACAGTACAACAATATCAAATTTCATCTTGTATTGAAGTAATTGTAATCAAGGTTTACTGACATTCCAAAGGATGTTTTGAATGGAGAAAGATGTTGCACCAATTAAAAAAAATATATAATGATATGCTAAAAATGCATGCAGTAATTTATAATTGTTTGTTTTAAAATGTTGTAGCAAGTGCATACAGGGTTAGCATAATAACATATTTAGTGCAGTAAAGTGTTTCTTATTTAATAATATTTTTCGTATGTAGCGCTGACAATTTGCACAGCCTTGTTCACATAATTTTGACGGCGCAATTAGATCTCCGCACTATGATCATATTTGACATTTTTTTCTGCGTCAAAATGTTGGCACTTAATAGTATAAACCTCCATAAACTGCATGGAATGCATGAAGGTCATTATGTGACTTCATTATATGATGCCTAGTTCATTATTTGAATACATAGTTGATGTAATTTCAATTAAAACAGAATCATTTGTAATTCTTGACTTGTAACTAGCATTACTGAATGTACGTTTACTGTAGTAATATTTATATTAGCCATACTGTCAAAATTATACATTTTGTTCACCCACATAATAAGACATCCATGCTGCGTCATACACATTTTTGATACATACATGTAGCAAATGGTAAATTTTGATGTTGTTTTGTCGCAACTCGCGCTGAAATATACCTGCGCCAGGCAATGTCTATGCATTACTCTTAGTTGCATCATTTTTAGGAATATCTGCGTCTGCCTGTGATGAGATGAAGGATTTGTGGAACAAATGGGTACATACACACCAGCTCAATATTATTTGTGATTTCCATGCGTCAAGTTTACGCCACACCTTCACTTTGCAACGCTTAGCACATAGGCCCCAATTACTCTAACCAAATAACTTACAATCTAAATTCTGGCGTCAGAAGCACAGGAGGATAAACTGAGTTGCCCAAGGCCATAAGGAGAGCAGACATTGGACTTTTTAATCAGGTTCACCCACTTCAAAAAGTAGTCTTCTTAAGTTCTTACCACTAGGCTATTTATTCCGCACAATACAGTAACTTGAAACCATTTATTTTTTTCAATATTCATAAAATTGTTATGTGAGTATTATGGGTTCACTCTGAATGTGTCTTTTAACATAATAGAAGAAATAGGGTCGGGTGGGCACTCATCTACTGACTAAATTTCGGAACGGTGCTAGTTCAGGTGGATGGCAACCCTCAAGCCCATCTAGAAGTATACAGGAACAAGGGGACCTGCAGCACGCGTTCCTGTTCCTTTAACATATGCATTTGAAATGGAGAGCAACTGTATACATATCTGATTTATAGCTTTGTTAACTTGTCTAGTGAGAGCTTTGTTCTATTGTCCAATCGTCTGTTCACAAATTTGCATTGCAAACAGTGCTTGGTAAAGCCTGTGCTGAAAATTACCGGTGCATAAAAATTGCAGGCCCAGGACATTTGCATTGCCAAGGCTGGAGAGCCTGAGAGTGCCATTGCTGGTCCTGCTTTATTTGTGCTTTCAACCGTTGCAACAAGTCATGTTATTATTGATCCCACTGCAGCTGACACTGATGCTGACATTTCTATTTCAGACATGCTTGTTACAGAAACACTGCATGTGGTGTCGCTGCCATTACAGGAATGACAAAAGCCAGGGGTTCTGATTCTGTTTCCTACACTGCTTTTGTCACAAAGGCCTTTTCCAAAGTACACAGAAGCATTGGTAAAAAGTCTTGAGGCATCAGAAACTTTTAGAAATGGCTCAGTCAGAAAGAGGAGTAGGTATTAGTTATTATTCTGCTAGTGGTTAAAATATAAAGAAGAATAGCACTGTATCACAGCTCATTTTAACCACATTGTCAAAGGGTCCTATTCAATACACTGTACTTTGAAGAATGTGCTTCGGTCGTTTCTTCGCAAAAAAGAGCTGAGGACCTCTTCACCCGATTCAAAAAAAGGAATACAGAGGCAACCAGAGTAGCTTGAGGAAAATTCGAGGGCTTTCTTTCAGCAGAATTAAAAATCAGCATGCAAATTAGTCATTTTGCTGTATTTACTCACTCACATGCTATTCAATAAACTCCAAAGAGTGATGATACAGCAATCACAGTCCTCTGGTGTGCATATTATTTTTTCTTGATACTTCATGGTGCCGAGCCAGTCAATTCGGAAGTATCACTGGCATATAAAAAGCCTTATTGGACAGCCTGGACTTGCTTGAAAAAAGAACACCCAAACACACATAAAATCGCCATTATATTAACTCTTTAGTAACAACAGTGGTCATGAACGCATGCATCATGGATCTGGTACTGGCCCACTTTGATATTCCAGTGCCTAATCATAATAAAGCACCCCAGAAATGGTAATAATGTTAAGACCATGATCTTGTCTTCGCCACTTGACAGCTCAAAGAAAGAAAGAAAATAAAGTGACACAAAAAAATAAAACTTGAGGCCTAATCCAGGGCCCGATTTCCTACATTGATTCTGAGCCATCCATGTCTCTCGACAACCCATCCTCAATATTGTAGCCATGACATCGGTCATTTTGGTAAGAGCTGGAAACACATGGTGGTAAATCAACCTGATTGGTTGATTAGTTACGTGGATAACTACAATATATTATGCGACCCTATCGTATTGTAAACTGATGCATGTTTTAACACAATTTGTATTGCATGCGTTATACGTTAACTGTGGTTCAGTTGGTTTGAATGGAACGGCTATTAAGTGTGCATTAAATCCTGTGATATTGAACACTGCTAAATTCATGGCATTAACACTTAAAATAGTAGGTGCTATTTCTACCACATTTATTTCTGAATTATTTATTGGAGATTTTATATAAATACATTGCTCCGTACAGAAAGACCACTGTATGTACGCACAAACAAAATTCTACACGGGTTAATACAGTCTTTCTCTTTGATAAAACTGGTGCTTTTTTTGTCTCTGCCTCTGTGCCCCCATGTTTTTTTCCCTCTGTGCCCCCCCCCCACGTCTGTTTGTCCCTTCCTCTCTGCCCCCTATGTTTTTTTGTCAATCCCTAGGTGTGTCCCATGCCTGTTTCTCCTTCTGTATCCCCATGCCTGTCTCTCCCTCTGTGCCCCCATATATGTTTCCCTCTGTGCCCCCATGTCTCTCTCCATCTGTGCTCACCATGTCTCTCTTTCTGAGCGTGCCCCCATGTTAGTTTGTCTATCCCTCAGTGCCCCCATGTCTATCTATCTCCATCTCTCTACCCCTTATGTCTGTCTGTTTCTCATTTCTCTTATCCTCTCTTCTCCTATCTCCCGCTATGGCCAGCTTGGAACACAGTGGAGCGCTGTGCAGTGATTCTGCGTGTGTCTATTACCTTCCCCCTTCTCCCCCACAGGTCGCCTCTTACATGATGACTTCACATGTGTTGTCAAGACAATGCGTCGTCACGTGAGGTACCTGGAGATGCCGATGCTTGCAGAAGCCCCATGACCTCCCCCAGTCTAACTTCCGTATTCCCAATTTAGATGTTGTGGTGGTTAAAGTGACTTTAACCACCATAGCATTTAAACTGTGATAACAGAAGTTGGAACGGGCAAGAGTGCACCGCCATCAGGATGGACCTTCTCGCCATGATTGTATACACACATAAAAAAAGAGCAGTTCAAATGGATGTACAGTATGATCATGCATCATTTTGATTTGAATCCTTTGAAAATGAAGAGTGGGCACTGTCACACTGGGGTTTTTATTCTAAAAATATTTAGCGTTTTAGTTTTCCTAGAACTCAGTCGGTTTTGGATTTGTTTCTAAACAAATTTCAAGTTTTGGTTTTGGATGTGTGAAAAGTTATAGAAAATATTCAACATAAGCAGGAAAATGCGGAAATAACATAATTGTGCATGAAATAATCCTTAAAATTAGTATACATTCATAAAAACAATTAGGAAACTAGTATAATATAACTGAAAAACATAAAATTATGAAAAAAGAAAAGACTGGTGCCAGTCAGGTCCATGTTATCATCATCATCATCCTCATCCTCATCATCATCATCCTCATCATCATCACCATGATCATCATCATCACATAAAATTATAAACGCATCCCTACCAGAATTGGAATTCACTTTAAAGTCTTGTTTTCTGCTACGTACGTTCATCAAAAAGGTTGTGCTTCATCCATCTTCATATTTTTTGGCAACAGCAAAATGTACTAACATAGCTGTCAGCAGTGCTAAATATTATTTGAGTAGACACTGGAAAGCGGATAGTGAAAAGAGGATTACACACAGTCCATTTTATAACCAAGTATATTTAAGGACTGTCCCTGATAGCAATTCTACTTTTATCTTTAAAATAATCTCTCACCAAGCTGAAAGCTGAGAGGGCCGCTGAAGCACCAGCACTATCTTTTGTCATTTCCTCAAAGGCTGACCAGATCCCTTCACATGTCACACTGTCACTAAATGGTGTTCAGATTTAAAAAGGCATGTCCCTTTCACCCTTATGATGGGCAAAAGACAAGTTGTTAAAGGGCTGACAAATCTCATAGTTTCCTACCAGTAACCATCTTTCTGCTTCTCTTGATTTCCTTTTGGTAGCTTGGTGAGGGACACAACTTGACTCGCAGTAGCATTTCTGCAACTGATTTACACTGTGGCTACTTCAAAAGGTTGCAATACTTCACATACATGAGCCATGAGTTTCCACCGTGATGGGGAGAAGCAAGAAAAAATACATCTGTCCATCAAGTTCAACCTTTGCCAAATTTAGATGACAGATACTTTTTTCTATATCCGTACTTACAGTATATTGATCCAGAGGAAGGCAAACACAAAACCCCAGTGAAATATCATCCAATGATATCTCATAAGGTAAAACATAAATTCCTTCCTGACTCCAAGAATTGGTAAGATAATATCTTGTTTACCTTTTTAGCTACTGCATAACTTTTGGCACTATTGCTAAGCCTGCTGTCTACAAGCACTCCAAAATCGATTTCCATCACTGATTCCCCTAACTTATCCCCATTTAAATTGTACGTCACCTGTTTATTCTTGTTTCCCAACTGCATAACCTTGCATTGACAGTATCTGTATTAAACCTCATCTGCCATTTACCTGCCCAAGTTTGCAGTCTATCCAAGTACTTCTGGAGATAAATTACATCCTGCTCTGAATCTATGACCTTACACAATGTAGTGTCATCAGCAAAGATGGAGAGTTTGCTCTCTATGCCAACCTCAAGGTCATTAATACAGTCACCTTGAGAAAGCGCTTACGCTCGAAACGCAATGGTGGGGGTCTGTGTACCCCGTAATGTAGCTGTTTTTTGCATGATCCATTAAATAATTTATTTTTATGGGTACACGCTCTCTTGGAAATCATTCATTTCCCTTGTTACATGAGTACCAATTACTTTTTTTTCCCGTCACTTTGTGTTACTTACCTCAGAAAAAACGGAAGCACAACCCTTGCTTTGGAAGAAGGCTTGATAGCCACAAGGACATCACCAACCCTAACGTAAGTTATTTACTATCACATTGCAAAACCTCCATTTCGATATCATATGTCTGGACACTTTAATGTGAGGTCCCTTACGGCATTGCTTGTGGGGACCCTAGCCTACTAGTCGGATTATAATGGAGCAGTGATTACCAATACGGTTGTGCCACGTGCTTATGGGTTGGCAATCCCTTATCCGTTATTCAGGGGGGTGTACTACAGGCATCATCATTGAACTTTATTTTTGTTTTATACAATACCTTGGCTTTTTTTTTTTAGAGCATCACACATTTCTTTCTTTTCTACCTTACACAATGTAGTGTCATCAGCAAAGATGGAGACTTTGCTCTCTATGCCAACCTCAAGGTCATTAATAAACAAGTTAAAAAGCAGGTGTCCCAGTACCGATCCCTGAGGTACTCCACTCACAACTTTAGCCCAACCTGAAAAAGTTCCTTTTATGACAACTCTTTGTTGTCTATCCTTCAACCAGTTTTCAATCCAGGTTCAAATATTTTTTACTGAGTCCAATTTGCTTTATTTTGTACACTAACCTCTTGTGTGGAACCGTATTAAAAGTCTTTGCAAAATCTAAGTAGACCACATCAACTGCATTTCTCTGGTTTAAATTCCTACTTACCTCCTCAAAAAACAAATAAGGTTAGTTTGGCATGATCTATCCTTCATAAATATATGCTGACTATTACTAATAATTTTGGTTTGCATTAGGTATTCCTGAAAACGGTATTATGCCGTATTAAACCTTCAAGTAGCTTCCCCACTATTGATGCCAGGCTTTAAGCTTACAGATCTGTAATTCCGTGGTTGTGATCTAGCTCCCTTTTTAAATATAGGCATCACATTTGCTTTACACCAATCTTGTGGTACTGAGTCTGTGGAAATTGAGTTCCTGAATACTAAATGTAATGGTTTGGCTATTACTGAACTTAACTCATTGAGAACTCTTGGATGTGTGTTATAGGAGCAAGGTGCCTTGTTTACTTTAATTTTATCAAGTTGCCTATGAACTTCTTCCTCAGTTAACATGGAGGTTGTGGCTTCCTCCTACTAATGCAATTGATTCTTTTCTGGTAAACACAGAGGCAAATAATTGTTTTTTAATATCGCTGCTTTTTCCTTATCTCCAATAATTTGCCTGCTCATCTTACACTGAAAGGGTCATATTTTTCTTTTCTCGTTTTTTTGTTATTAAGGTCCTTAAAAAACTTTTCATGGTTGATCTTACTTCATATTGCAATCCTTTTTTCAGTATCCATTTTTTGCTAATTTGATTGCCCTTTTGCACCTTTTGTTACATTCCTTATAATTCTGATATGATGACTTTGTCCCTTCTAACTTCAAGAATCTAAATGCCTGCCTCTTCTTTTCATTTCCTCTCATACCTGTTTATTTAGCCACATTGGTTTAGACTTATTTCTTTTATATTTATTACCCATGGGTATACACTTATGAGTGTGCTTTTCAAACAATGTTTTGAAGACTGCCCATTTTTCTTCCACATTTTTTCCCTGCAAAAACATAATTCCAATGTATTCCTTGTAGATTATTCCTCAGTTTATTAAAATCTGCCTCTCTAAAGTTTATGGTCTTGGTTGAACCCAAGAAATCTGTTTTTCGATCATTTATTTCAAATGAGACCATGTTATGATCACTGTTACCCAAATGTTCCCTGACTTGAATATTTGTTATTACTTCTACATTGGTTAATATTACCAAATGCAGTATTGCCCATCACCTGTTTGGTTCCTCAATAATTTTAGTAATGTAATTATCTTTAAGCACCCCCAAAAACGTATATCCTTTTGTTGTAATGCTAATCTCATTGACCCAGTCTAATTAGATAGACTAGTAAAATAGATAATGAAAATCACCCATTATGTAAACATGATCTAGATTTGATGCCTTCTCAATTTACAAAATATACAAACATATTTTAGCTTCCTCAATTTCACAGATATTTGGTGGTTTATAGCATATCCCTACAAACATTTTCTTTGTACTTTTACCTCCACTGCTAATTTCTATCCAAAAAGGTCTCTACATTTTCATAATTCCTTTCATAAATATCTTTCCTTATAATAGGTTTTAGATCCGGTTTAACATATAAGCATACTCCACCTCCTCTTCTATTTGCTCGATCCTTCTGAAAAAGGGAATAACCCTTTAAATTAACTGCCCAGTCATGAGTTTCATCCCACCACGTTTCAGTAATGCCTATCATATTATACGGCTCCTTTGTACAGTAGCTAATAATTATAGCTCCCCCATTTTATCTGTCAGGCTTCTTGCATATGCATTTAAGTTTATTTTCAGACTCTTCTATCATCTTATTAACTCTTGCCTTTCTATGCCAATTGGGTTTAGTTTTTAGAAATTTTCTAGTATTATCTCCCTACTTGCCTTGGTTGAACCTCCATGAACCCTTGCTATTTCCTCATCTTCATCTTTTCTATTTAGTTTATCTGTTTCTTGTCCCTCCCCCCTCCATCCTAGTACAGTACTCACACCCTGTTTAGGCTTGGCTTAGTGTGTGGACGTAGAGCATGTTGATATGATCTCTTACTGCTGCTGGTGTTTTCAAATGTACAGGCTTAGCTTTCTATGTGGACTTAGCTGCAGCAGATGTCCTTACCAAGAAGCGTTTGCTTACCCTATTGCTTACACTTGATTTCGGCTACAGACTTGGAGGGTCCTGCCTTGCCCACATCCACACAGTTTAGTGGCCAACTGCTGCGTTCCACTGCTTTTATGAGTAGAGCTCAGGTCAGAAGGAATTGGGAGTACAACTACTGTACATGAGGTACAGACACGGGACATCTTAAGAGCATTATCGGCCCCCGGGCAAAGCAGTGCACTGGGCCCTGCTTACACAACTGCACACAGGAATAAAAATGTAAATTATCGATAAAATAAACTTATATTTATTGGTACCTCCAGACATGCAATGCAGACATGCCAACTCTCCGCTACAAGTCATAATTGTTCTCTTTCTACCGAGTTAGCGGGAGATTTGAATGTTGAGGCGGGTGATCAGAAAATTTGTGTTAAATTCTAGTCTGTGCATAGATTAACATTGTATTGTATTGTATGTCTTTATTTATATAGCGCCATTAATGTACATAGCGCTTCACAGCAGTAATACATGTGGTAATCAAATAAATAACAGATAATATAAATAACAGATCATGGGAATAAGTGCTTTAGACATTAAGGAAGAGGAGTCCCTGCTCCGAGGAGCTTACAGTCTAATTGGTAGGTAGGGAGAACGTACAGAGACAGTAGGAGGGAGTTCTGGTAAGTGCGTCTGCAGGGGGCCAAGCTTTATGTATCATGTGTTCTGAATAGCCATAGTGCTATTCATATGCTTCTTTAAGCAAGTGTGTCTTAAGGTGGGTCTTAAAGGTGGATACAGAGGGTGCTAGTCGGGTACTGATGGGAAGGGCAGTCCAGAGGTGAGGGGCAGTCAGTGAAAAAGGTTTAAGGCGGGAGAGGGCTTTAGATACAAAGGGGGTAGAAAGAAGACATCCTTGATAAGAACTCAAGAGTCTGGATTGTGCATAACGAGAAATTAGGGCTGAGATGTAAGGAGGGGCAGAAGAGTGTAAAGCTTTAAAAGTGAGGAGAAGAATGGTGTGTGAGATGCGGGATTTGATCAGAAGCCAGGAGAGGGATTGTAAGGAATCCACTCCGCAGTTTACTGGTTGCCTTACCTTGCAGACGTGTGCAGTCCTG
>WSYH01019003.1:0-10574 GCA_036426205.1 Ascaphus truei
ACATATATGTATTGATCATATTACCTTTCCATTTTCACGAGGACAAACCCCCTGGAGGGAGAAAACAATCAAACGAAGAAAGTTGGAGGAATAAAGAAGAAGAGAAGCGACGACCGCAGATGAAAAAACCCTACAAAGAAGAAAACCATTCCAAAGAAACCTTGATGGGATAGAACTTACACAAGGCCGTGTAAGTTTTCCATTTATTTATATTCTTCCCACCCACTTATACACACTACCGTCTGTACACCATCATTATATGGAGTCTGCCACATAGACTGGCGCCTACAATAGAGGTGTGTTCCACCATATTGATCATTAGTATATTGGACATACCACTAACTGTGCTCCCCCATCTTCTTTTTGTATCACATTGTCAATAAGGATCCTGGATAGATCCTGCTGGGGTTCAGAGTCACAAGAGTCACAGGAGGACAACTTGAGAAACATTCCTTCCAGGCTGTAATATATTTCTTTATTTGACATATTTTATGTACGCCTTATTGAGATAGCACCCGGGTACCTTTCCAAACCAATATTCCTAACATTCACACCACCCGTAGGCAGCTCTTCTCATCGCATAGATAATCCTATTTAGAATTATCTAAACTCATTATGGAAACAGAACTTAACACCACAGATCTAGATTTAGATACCACATTTATAGAAGTGGACACCACAGAAATAGAAACCATAGCAAATACACCTAACATCTTTGAAAAAAGATTGCTAAGAGGTAGAGACATAGAAAGCATAATGAAAATGACAGAAGAAAGAGACGATTCAGAGATAATCAATGAGGAATTTGATTTACTGGATAAATTACTAAAAAAGGAAATAAAGAAACTATTAGATAAGGCCTACTTAGAAGATTACATCAAGGTACATAGAGTGCCAAGAGGGCTGAGAGTCAGCAAAAAAGCCTTGTTCGATTTGGAGGAAATCGAATACTTAGTTAGATGGGAGACTATACTAGATACATGTGGTAATGACCTCATGACACTACTAATTGAACACCACCAATTCACCCTACAAAAATTAGATGAAGATATAAATGGCATAAGAGCCAAATTGGAGCCATTGAAACATTGCACTACATTCCATGAAAGAAATAAAAAATTGTCAATGGAAATAGATACGACAGAGAGAAATCTAATTATCTCCAAAAACAAAAAATTAAAACGAGATGAAGAGGACTACACAGAGGGAGTACATAACAAAAAATGGGATAAAAGTGGATCAAACAAACAGTATGATAAAAGTAGAGATGTAACTACACACACACCTAGAAGAGTAAGAACAAATTCAACTGAGAATAAAACCACAAACAAGTCAGCTAATAAGGATCTAGTAAAAAAAAAACCAATTATCCCAGATAAAAAAAGTCCAGAGAAACACAAAGAGATCAAAAAACATGAGAGGGAACAAAGGAGGTCACCATTCAATAGAGAGATGTACTATCCACACAGATATCACCATCAGGAGAGGCCTCGCCAATATTGGGACGGGGAACAAAGATTTGACCATAGAGACAGGAGAGATAACAATAGGAGGGACAATCGTAGTCAGGACAGAAGTCAGGGATGGGACAACAGGTTCAATCGTGAAAGGGAAGAGAGGAGAGAAAGACCAATATGGAGTGGTGAAAGGGAGAACCATAGAGATAGAAGAGATCACTCAAGACATAGAGAGAACCAGAAAGAGTTAGATATATGAGCAGATCGCCCATCAGAAGCCCAGTGTGGGAACGTACAAAGAAGGGAGCTACGGTGGCTTTTTTAGAACAAAGCACACCACACCTCCCAACGTCAAAAAACAAATTTGCAGTTTTAGCAGACTCCGAAACGGAGGAAAAGAAAAAAGGAAAGAAAAGAGAAAGAGAGGAAAGAGAGACAGAAGGAGGCCCCCAAAAGAAACACACAAAGTAAATGGGTTTTTTAATATCAGTAAAACCGAACTGACTGACATACAGCATAAACTTATAGCTAAGGGCCTCAACTTCGCACCTACAACTAGATCAAGCGGTTTCACCATGTTTATGGACGCAAATAAATTTTTGCGGCAATTAACCATAAAAAGGTTCTTCCTAAACAAGGATGCACAAATTAACGATGCCCATAGTACTTCACATTTACCAGCAGAGGAGAAGGCGGAGTTCATACACTCAAAACTAAGAGAAAAGTCAAAGTTCAACCCTATTGGCAGTAAAGGGCATCATTTAGAGGTCTACCACAAACTAATTTTAGAGGATCTGGAGAAACTATCAGCGAGTAAAAAATGCCCCAGAGACAACCTTACCAAGGAGGAAAAACTAGCTTTAAGGGAACTAGCGGATAATAGGTCCATCACCATCAAGCCGGCCGACAAGGGAGGGGGCGTGGTGGTGATGGACACAGATTACTACCTATTGGAGGCCAACAGGATATTGGGAGATGCGACGACATACCAGAAATTAACATAAGACCCCACTAAAGTTCATAAACAAGAACTAGACAAAATTTTAGAAAGAGGCAAGAATTTAGGCATCCTCAGTAACAAAGAATGGGGGTACATACATCAAGAGAAACCGATTTTACCTGTATTTTATTTCCTGCCTAAAATACACAAATGCATGGAAACCCCTCCAGGCAGGCCCATTATATCGGGCATCGGGTCTCTAACACAAAATTTGTCAGAGTACCTGGATTTCTTTTTACAGAAGTATGCCACTGCAGGAAGATCTCATCTCAAAGACACGACACAGGTCATTAATCTCCTTGCAGATATACCTTGGCAGGACGATTACACACTAGCCACGTGCAATGTGAGGTCACTGTATACATGCATCCAACATATAGATGGGCTCAAAGCCGTGGAAAGCATCATCACAAAAGACATCCTCATTCCAGAAGAACAACGCCGCTTCATCATTGACAGCATTAACTTCATTCTAACACACAACGTATTCTGGTTCAATGGCCTCTTCTATCTCCAAGTGTGCGGCACCGCCATGGGGACCAGGTTTGCGCCCAGTTACGCGAACATATTTTTGTCGGACTGGGAAGAAGATAATATCTGGTCAAATAACCCTTACAGCGCAAACCTGGTCTCCTGGCAGAGATACATAGACGACATACTATTTATATGTAAAGGGGAGGAGCCACAATTGATCAACTTTATAGAACATATTAACCAAAACCACATTAACTTAGAGTTTACATCAGAACATAGCCAGACCAACATCAACTTCCTGGATCTAACAATATACATAGAAAACTCACAAATAAAAACAAAAACATTTTTTAAACCAACAGATGCAATAACTTTTTAATGACCAGTAGCTGCCACCACCCCAGGTGGCTACAGAATATACCATTTGGCCAATTTAGAAGAGTGAGAAGGAACTGCACAGATGACAGTATTTTCAAGGACCAAGCAAAAACAGTGGAAGGGAGATTTTTAGAAAGAGGTTACAAACAAGACCACATTGAATCCGCGGTTGACAAAACGAATGCACTTACGCGTAATAATATGCTGATACCGAGGGTAAAAAACAATATGAATGACTTTAAAACACCTTTTATTAGTACCTACAATTCGGATGCCAATAAAATACAACGAATTATCAAAAAACACTGGCACGTGGTACAAACAGACCCTATCCTCAAGGACCACATCCCGGAGGTACCACGGGTTATTTTTAGAAGAGCTAAATGTATAAAATCTCAATTAGCCCCTAGCGTTTTTAAAAAAGAAGAAGAAACCAACAGTCAGAATTGGTTACCTCCACCAAAAGGCTTTTTTGGTTGTTTCAGCTGCAAAGCATGTAAACAAATATCTAAGGAAAATAAAATGGAATTCACGTCTAACGTGAGCAAGGAGACCTTTAAAATCAAACAAAATTTAAATTGTCGCACAGACCATATTATATACCTGCTGTCTTGCCCATGTGGACTCCAGTATGTGGGCCGGACTACAAGACCTTTGAAGGTCCGCATACTGGAACACATGGGTAACATAAGATGGCATTTAATGACACATACAGTAGTGTATCCAAACACTTCAGTCAGTTCCATGAAGGAAACCCGAACCTTTTGGTGTACAAGGGGATAGAGAGAGTGGACAACCACTGGAGAGGTGGGGACAGATTGCGCAAGCTATGCCAACGAGAAACATTTTGGATCTATAAGTTGAAGACCCTAACTCCAAGGGGTCTCAACATAGATATAGATCTGGGGGCATTTATGTGAGTCCCCCATCATTTGATAAGAATAGTACTATTTTAAACTTAAGTCGGATGTACCTAATAACCATTTGTTCATTTTTATGTTCCTCCACCCAACACAGAGTCTTTTTTGGGTTCGAAGACATATGCGGATTTACCAACTACTATTGGACACTGGACAATACCCTTTCATGCACATATACATTTTGTATGTAGGGTCTTAAGCCCCAATTTATCTTGACCACCAATTTTTCACGTTCACCCTACCTCAATGGACAATATCTGCACAGATTGCAATTTCTTCTTCAGCATTTGAATTTTCCAACATCCTGGTTTTTAAATTAAGGATAATCAAAACCAAAAGACTTTGGTCTAGCATTACTGTTTTTTAACTTTATTTTATAATCTTCTACACTTTTAAACATATCTTGTCACCTAAATACTATCCATTGGGATAGATATGATTTCAGATATATAGTTTGTATAACCACAAGTTTCCCACACACATAGTAAGTCATTATATCCCTTGATTGGATTAAATGTGGATAAATCTGTACCACTTACCATGCTATTACCACTAACCAACAAAAAGTGGAAATTTAATTAACTGTAACACATAGTACAAGAACAAATGTAGCACACATACAATAATTGAGTTGCTTAAATCCATGATCAGAGCAACATAGACAAACATGCATCATGTATGCAACCATTTAAAATTGGGTTGACACGAGTAACCCTGCATAACACAACACAAGGAATCTATAAAGGAGAAAAGAATTCTCATTTTTATATGTCATTTTTATTCCTCACAGTAAAAGTGCATGAGACACATTCGTTTATAATTAGGAGTAATAACGTTTTTATTCCATTTTTTTGGGGTTACTACGACCCAATGCATGAAGGACATTTACATAGTCACACACGAGGGCAGGCTCGTGCGCTGTAAACATGAGGATGCGCATGCAACCGCCCATGAACTCTCCTTCAAACTATGAAAACTTTAACAAGAAATGACACCGAAATGCGCACACCAACCTATGGGAGATGCACGCACAGCCCCCAAGATGGCGGCAACCCGTCGCGGAAGCAGAGGATCATCAACCACACCGAGATGAAGATTGGCTATTCACTGTATAAAAATACAGCCAGACAGCCTGTCAACATCTACTGAGCCTGAGGAAGTCCTGCTTAAGACGAAACGCGTTGCTCTACACACTATATTGGGACATTTTATTAGCTTATCCAGCGGGACTAGAGGCTTAGTCTTAGCTCTCTATCCGGACGCGGAGTGAGAGATCCCCTATCACTATTGCCCTAGCTTTCCCCCAGTTTTAATTGCCATAGAGACCATTGGTTTCTTTTTATTTCATCTGTAACCCCTTCTGTTTTAATAAAGTTTAGCCCCTTAGACTCAACAGTCTGCATCCATCCTTTTGATTCAGTTTTGCAGGAAGAATCCAAGAGAAACACCAGAAGAGAAAAAGAAACCACTACAAGTGTGTACTCACACTGGCCCGTGTGAGTATTAAGAGATATCGTTTTTTATCCCTATGTACCTTGAACATCAGGCTGCATTAACACCAATTCCTGCCAGATGTTCACAGATATCTGACAATCTGAACTGATCCCTTAATCAGGAACATCAAGACACCTTGATAAGAGACCACTCACACTGGTCCGTGTGAGTGTTTGTTCATACCATTGCATTGCAACGGTTTATTGTCATATTGTTCCATCACCCCCCTGTACACTATAACTGCAACATATATGTATTGATCATATTACCTTTCCATTTTCACGAGGACAAACCCCCTGGAGGGAGAAAACAATCAAACGAAGAAAGTTGGAGGAATAAAGAAGAAGAGAAGCGACGACCGCAGATGAAAAAACCCTACAAAGAAGAAAACCATTCCAAAGAAACCTTGATGGGATAGAACTTACACAAGGCCGTGTAAGTTTTCCATTTATTTATATTCTTCCCACCCACTTATACACACTACCGTCTGTACACCATCATTATATGGAGTCTGCCACATAGACTGGCGCCTACAATAGAGGTGTGTTCCACCATATTGATCATTAGTATATTGGACATACCACTAACTGTGCTCCCCCATCTTCTTTTTGTATCACATTGTCAATAAGGATCCTGGATAGATCCTGCTGGGGTTCAGAGTCACAAGAGTCACAGGAGGACAACTTGAGAAACATTCCTTCCAGGCTGTAATATATTTCTTTATTTGACATATTTTATGTACGCCTTATTGAGATAGCACCCGGGTACCTTTCCAAACCAATATTCCTAACATTCACACCACCCGTAGGCAGCTCTTCTCATCGCATAGATAATCCTATTTAGAATTATCTAAACTCATTATGGAAACAGAACTTAACACCACAGATCTAGATTTAGATACCACATTTATAGAAGTGGACACCACAGAAATAGAAACCATAGCAAATACACCTAACATCTTTGAAAAAAGATTGCTAAGAGGTAGAGACATAGAAAGCATAATGAAAATGACAGAAGAAAGAGACGATTCAGAGATAATCAATGAGGAATTTGATTTACTGGATAAATTACTAAAAAAGGAAATAAAGAAACTATTAGATAAGGCCTACTTAGAAGATTACATCAAGGTACATAGAGTGCCAAGAGGGCTGAGAGTCAGCAAAAAAGCCTTGTTCGATTTGGAGGAAATCGAATACTTAGTTAGATGGGAGACTATACTAGATACATGTGGTAATGACCTCATGACACTACTAATTGAACACCACCAATTCACCCTACAAAAATTAGATGAAGATATAAATGGCATAAGAGCCAAATTGGAGCCATTGAAACATTGCACTACATTCCATGAAAGAAATAAAAAATTGTCAATGGAAATAGATACGACAGAGAGAAATCTAATTATCTCCAAAAACAAAAAATTAAAACGAGATGAAGAGGACTACACAGAGGGAGTACATAACAAAAAATGGGATAAAAGTGGATCAAACAAACAGTATGATAAAAGTAGAGATGTAACTACACACACACCTAGAAGAGTAAGAACAAATTCAACTGAGAATAAAACCACAAACAAGTCAGCTAATAAGGATCTAGTAAAAAAAAAACCAATTATCCCAGATAAAAAAAGTCCAGAGAAACACAAAGAGATCAAAAAACATGAGAGGGAACAAAGGAGGTCACCATTCAATAGAGAGATGTACTATCCACACAGATATCACCATCAGGAGAGGCCTCGCCAATATTGGGACGGGGAACAAAGATTTGACCATAGAGACAGGAGAGATAACAATAGGAGGGACAATCGTAGTCAGGACAGAAGTCAGGGATGGGACAACAGGTTCAATCGTGAAAGGGAAGAGAGGAGAGAAAGACCAATATGGAGTGGTGAAAGGGAGAACCATAGAGATAGAAGAGATCACTCAAGACATAGAGAGAACCAGAAAGAGTTAGATATATGAGCAGATCGCCCATCAGAAGCCCAGTGTGGGAACGTACAAAGAAGGGAGCTACGGTGGCTTTTTTAGAACAAAGCACACCACACCTCCCAACGTCAAAAAACAAATTTGCAGTTTTAGCAGACTCCGAAACGGAGGAAAAGAAAAAAGGAAAGAAAAGAGAAAGAGAGGAAAGAGAGACAGAAGGAGGCCCCCAAAAGAAACACACAAAGTAAATGGGTTTTTTAATATCAGTAAAACCGAACTGACTGACATACAGCATAAACTTATAGCTAAGGGCCTCAACTTCGCACCTACAACTAGATCAAGCGGTTTCACCATGTTTATGGACGCAAATAAATTTTTGCGGCAATTAACCATAAAAAGGTTCTTCCTAAACAAGGATGCACAAATTAACGATGCCCATAGTACTTCACATTTACCAGCAGAGGAGAAGGCGGAGTTCATACACTCAAAACTAAGAGAAAAGTCAAAGTTCAACCCTATTGGCAGTAAAGGGCATCATTTAGAGGTCTACCACAAACTAATTTTAGAGGATCTGGAGAAACTATCAGCGAGTAAAAAATGCCCCAGAGACAACCTTACCAAGGAGGAAAAACTAGCTTTAAGGGAACTAGCGGATAATAGGTCCATCACCATCAAGCCGGCCGACAAGGGAGGGGGCGTGGTGGTGATGGACACAGATTACTACCTATTGGAGGCCAACAGGATATTGGGAGATGCGACGACATACCAGAAATTAACATAAGACCCCACTAAAGTTCATAAACAAGAACTAGACAAAATTTTAGAAAGAGGCAAGAATTTAGGCATCCTCAGTAACAAAGAATGGGGGTACATACATCAAGAGAAACCGATTTTACCTGTATTTTATTTCCTGCCTAAAATACACAAATGCATGGAAACCCCTCCAGGCAGGCCCATTATATCGGGCATCGGGTCTCTAACACAAAATTTGTCAGAGTACCTGGATTTCTTTTTACAGAAGTATGCCACTGCAGGAAGATCTCATCTCAAAGACACGACACAGGTCATTAATCTCCTTGCAGATATACCTTGGCAGGACGATTACACACTAGCCACGTGCAATGTGAGGTCACTGTATACATGCATCCAACATATAGATGGGCTCAAAGCCGTGGAAAGCATCATCACAAAAGACATCCTCATTCCAGAAGAACAACGCCGCTTCATCATTGACAGCATTAACTTCATTCTAACACACAACGTATTCTGGTTCAATGGCCTCTTCTATCTCCAAGTGTGCGGCACCGCCATGGGGACCAGGTTTGCGCCCAGTTACGCGAACATATTTTTGTCGGACTGGGAAGAAGATAATATCTGGTCAAATAACCCTTACAGCGCAAACCTGGTCTCCTGGCAGAGATACATAGACGACATACTATTTATATGTAAAGGGGAGGAGCCACAATTGATCAACTTTATAGAACATATTAACCAAAACCACATTAACTTAGAGTTTACATCAGAACATAGCCAGACCAACATCAACTTCCTGGATCTAACAATATACATAGAAAACTCACAAATAAAAACAAAAACATTTTTTAAACCAACAGATGCAATAACTTTTTAATGACCAGTAGCTGCCACCACCCCAGGTGGCTACAGAATATACCATTTGGCCAATTTAGAAGAGTGAGAAGGAACTGCACAGATGACAGTATTTTCAAGGACCAAGCAAAAACAGTGGAAGGGAGATTTTTAGAAAGAGGTTACAAACAAGACCACATTGAATCCGCGGTTGACAAAACGAATGCACTTACGCGTAATAATATGCTGATACCGAGGGTAAAAAACAATATGAATGACTTTAAAACACCTTTTATTAGTACCTACAATTCGGATGCCAATAAAATACAACGAATTATCAAAAAACACTGGCACGTGGTACAAACAGACCCTATCCTCAAGGACCACATCCCGGAGGTACCACGGGTTATTTTTAGAAGAGCTAAATGTATAAAATCTCAATTAGCCCCTAGCGTTTTTAAAAAAGAAGAAGAAACCAACAGTCAGAATTGGTTACCTCCACCAAAAGGCTTTTTTGGTTGTTTCAGCTGCAAAGCATGTAAACAAATATCTAAGGAAAATAAAATGGAATTCACGTCTAACGTGAGCAAGGAGACCTTTAAAATCAAACAAAATTTAAATTGTCGCACAGACCATATTATATACCTGCTGTCTTGCCCATGTGGACTCCAGTATGTGGGCCGGACTACAAGACCTTTGAAGGTCCGCATACTGGAACACATGGGTAACATAAGATGGCATTTAATGACACATACAGTAGTGTATCCAAACACTTCAGTCAGTTCCATGAAGGAAACCCGAACCTTTTGGTGTACAAGGGGATAGAGAGAGTGGACAACCACTGGAGAGGTGGGGACAGATTGCGCAAGCTATGCCAACGAGAAACATTTTGGATCTATAAGTTGAAGACCCTAACTCCAAGGGGTCTCAACATAGATATAGATCTGGGGGCATTTATGTGAGTCCCCCATCATTTGATAAGAATAGTACTATTTTAAACTTAAGTCGGATGTACCTAATAACCATTTGTTCATTTTTATGTTCCTCCACCCAACACAGAGTCTTTTTTGGGTTCGAAGACATATGCGGATTTACCAACTACTATTGGACACTGGACAATACCCTTTCATGCACATATACATTTTGTATGTAGGGTCTTAAGCCCCAATTTATCTTGACCACCAATTTTTCACGTTCACCCTACCTCAATGGACAATATCTGCACAGATTGCAATTTCTTCTTCAGCATTTGAATTTTCCAACATCCTGGTTTTTAAATTAAGGATAATCAAAACCAAAAGACTTTGGTCTAGCATTACTGTTTTTTAACTTTATTTTA
>WSYH01019004.1:0-10573 GCA_036426205.1 Ascaphus truei
TTGCGTGCTGTCGTGATGCCGTCGTCGTAATATTACTTTAGTGTGTGATTTTCGTATGATATCGTGGTCTTAGAGTACTCGTGTTTGGTCTTTTGCCCACATATTTGTGGCCCCCATGCATGTCAGGATGTATGGATGTTATGATAGATAAGGTATTTGCTACAATTGCACCATATAACGGGTTAGATTTTAAATCAGTCCTCATTTCTGTTACTATGGCCTAGCTTAACAAATCTGTTTTTGTTCTGATGTTTTCGTATAGTCCCAGTAGCAGCAACGCTTTTTGCAAGAATCCGCATGGCCGTTAGAACCCTTTGTCCGGGTGCTGGAGCAGCCACTTCGGTTGTGTGTTCCAATTTTTTTATTGCAGCTCGGGGTGGCTTCATACCGCAATTTTGTGCTACCTGGGAAAATTCACTTTAGGATGTTTTGGGTGAGTGTTTCTGGCCTGTCAAACTGGGTCATGGAGCATAGACTAGGGCCACATGTGTTTTTTATTCTTATTATCTAATGTATTTGAGCATTGTATTAAAAGTGCAAAATTCGGTTGTCAAGGTGTTGTATTGATTAGTGGTAGGGGTAGGAAGCGTGGGGTCACACAGACACTTCAGCAGGGAGGCTCCCGTCCGGGCGAGGCAGACGTCGTCGCGGCGACATAAGGGCTGGATCGAGAAGGGCTGGGTGAAGATAAGATGGGGTTTCACCTAGAAGCGGTAGCAGCTGGCAAGGATAATCTCCATTGGGCGGAATACGGGCGATGTCATCAAGGACTGCCGGGGGTGGTGTCCCGGGGAGCGCGTGCCGGATGCGGGGGACGGGGGACGGGGAGTGTGCGAATCTTATCGCATGTTGTCCATAAGTGTACTGTGTTGACGAGCTGTAGTGCGTCGGATATACTTAATTGCTGTCAACGTCCTAAAGGTAGAACTTGTTTTTAAAGCGCCATTCCCTTAATATGATATAGTTAGATCTAAATAGTTTGAGAGTTTTTTGCTGGTTATTGGAGGTAAACTGCAGTTATAACGTATTGATTTTTCATACTTGATAAAAATGAATCTCAATTCTCCCTTCTCCTGGCTCCTTGCCGAAATTAAAATAATATCATCGGCTGTAGCGCCGCCATATGACAAAGGCCAACCGGGCAAATGTTATTTTCTCTCCCAGAGTCCCAGAAAGATGTTGGCGTAACGGGGCAAAACCGCATTACCCATGGCGGTGCCACATTCTTTTGAAAAGTATAAAATTCATTTTTCAAACCAAAAATAGTTCCTTCATAGAAAGAAATCGCAGCTTCTGCAACCTAAGTTTCTTTTCTATGGAGGTATAACAAAGACGCGACATCAATTTATCCTAATATAATCATCTCTCCAATGAACTACCAACAATTCAGCAGTCCAGTCTGTGTATCTTTTTCAAATATGAATTTTTAGAGATTTTACTGTGACCGTTGTAGAAAGTGTCAATGTAGGCTGCCAGGTTTGATTTAGTGAATTTGATTCCTGGATATAGGCTCGCCCGGGAAGTTGTCTCAGACACTTGTGAATTTTGGCATTATATAAAATTGGCAGTTGGGGATTTCATTAAATAGGAATTTATAATTCTATTATCATGTTAGATCTACCTAATTTCCCTACCTCTATCTAGGAGAAACTCTTTAACATCATTTGTAAGATTTTAGTTGGGTTAATTTTAAGAACTTCATAAGTCTTTTTGTCTCCTAGGGGGCGGGGGCTTCTTTTAGTATCCTCTCTGTTCAAGAGATCCGCCCCCCCCTCCTTATCAGCCTGTTTAAATACTATTTGTTGTTGTTTGGTTATTTCTTCTAAGGCAGACGTCTCTCTCATTTGGTCATGTTTATTCCTAATTTTTTGATTTATTATCTTCGAAAGTTCCTCATGTCTTTACCAATCATTTTAGAAGACCTCAATGATTGATTGCCTTGAATAGGTGGGATTAAAGTAGATTTGATTCCTTACGTCGGATGCCTTAACTGTTTACACACTTTCCTTCTCCACAAGTTGGATTAAGATTAGACCACCTAGACCAACGTTCTCTTGGCTCAGGAAAACCTTTCACAGTAAGTTTCTTCTATTAATTCATTAGCGTTGGAAGCGCATCTCATAAATACGCGCACGGTATACATATACTCCACTGTCTTAGAATCTATAACACCTTTCCTTCATTTTGCTCTGTGTACAATAGCAGCTCTCAATTTTTAGAGCCGACTGTAGCTATGTGTTAGGTTGTTAATGTGGGTTCTATATAGAGCCTAACATTCACCGCTTCCCTATAGGACCCATCTCTTTTATGGCAAAGTGAGCACACATTAGAATTACTTGTCTGATCCTTTTGCTTGTACGCATGCATTGTGATTAGATCTACACACTCCCTCACATTATTACACCGTACTTCGCCTGTCTGGTACTTGTAGTACAGGCTCAGCCTACAGCTCCCCCCCTTACACAGTATATACCAACTACCACCTAGGGGATACTGCATATCGATGCCCTCGGGAACGTATCGGATCTATATACCTCAAAAACGTTTCGCCCACTATACTGGCCCGGAGTAAATCCTATATACTCATCACACAGGTTGTCTGATGTAATATGTGTGTCCCTTGTTGAATTTAAGTACCCATTATTTTTAATATCAGCATCATTAAGAATTTTTTTAAATTTATTCACTATACAATAAGGGGATATTGAATTGCTTTCCAGTGGGTGCTCTTGCTCTTTCATCATTTACACATTAAATGTTTTTTAATGTATTTGTTTGCGTCTACAAATAGTTCAAAATTATTTGGCCCACAGTGTGGTGCAAACGACAACCCCTTGGAGATACATTTAATTGTGAGGTAGTCAAATCTACTAGTAAATTAAAAGATGCTTCTTATTTTTTCTGAGGATTAGTTATTCTCCTCTTTTTTTCTTTCTTCTCTTCCCCCCCCCCCCACCCCCCCCGTTTGTCCTCTCTTTTCTTCCCCTTTGGGGTAATTGCTCCCCCTCCTCCTTCTCTAAGAGAGGATAAACGGGTTTTATATTTCCGCAAATGTGTGTGGGCCTTCCTCCATCGTCTAAAAAATCGCTTGTCCAAACGAGTAGCTCCAATTGGGGAGCGGGACATTCTATTGTTAAGCATTTTGGTGCAGATTCATAAATCTGTGTCTCTCCCCTTTTTTTTCTATCTCTCTGTCTTTTCTTAATTCTCTCTCTCTTTTCAATTACTTTCTCTTTTTTGATAGTCTCTCTATCTTTCTTTCTCTCTCCTTTAGTTCTTTTCCTTTATATCCGTTCTTCTATATTCCTTATCTCTTGGAATATCGCTTTTCTACTCTGTATGTCTCTCTCCTCCTATGTTCTACTCTTTCTTTTGTTCGCTCTCCGCTTCGTTGTTCTCTCTTCGCTATCCATAATCGTCTCTCCTAGTCTCTCGCCCTATCATCCGTGCTCTCCTCTCCTGCTCCGTCTCTCTTGGGGGTAGCTCCTCACTGGGGTAATTCCCTCTCTCTACGATGATCCCTCTCTTTTGTCCTCTTCTGAAATTGAATATGGGGTTGGCGTCAGAACTTTATTAGGGAAATGTGGTAGGGGTTTGGATCGATTATTACGTCTCCATGGTGTTCGGTCATAAAATGACGTTTATTGTCATATGGGTGAGTGTCTACAGATTTTGTAGGCATAATGCTCTGAGGTTTCTTGGGTCCTTTGGCTAATCCTTTCCTCAGGTCTAGTGCGGTTTTTGATAACTTTTTTTTCCTTCTTCCTCTCGTTTGTTCCCCTCTAAGTAATCTCCCTCATCTGCTAAAATTTTATTGATTACTAGTAAAGAGATCTTTGCAAGTTGGTTCAATTCTTCCTTTTTAATTCACGCTCTTTAACTTTTAATCATATAATCCTCCGATTTGTTCCATGTTTTCTTTTATTATTTGGACCTCCTCTCATTTTCTTTATGTGTTTTTTTAATGCTGATTGATCAGGGAGTCATCAAACAAAGAACAAAAAAAAACTAACATTATCTATGGTCCTCATGCCCAATTTTTAACACAATTTCCTCATCATCCAAATGGATGAGGGTTCTTTGAAAATCTCGACCATCTTGGAATTCGCTCGACAATCCTATTCTGGTTTTAAACAATTTAAGATCATCTAGCCATCTTCTCTCGTGTCTTTAATTTAATATCTTTACTAGCTTCGTTGAAATTCCCTCATCCTAAAAGTCCATCAGATGTGGATGTGTTAATGTCACTGAAATTAAATAAATATGTCTATTTTTGTCTCCTTAGGAAGCGATATATTGGTGAAACAACTTCCACTATATGAAAAAAATATATAAGTGATAAAGTGTAAAGCAGCCACCAAATCAAGTCACGAGAACAATATGAAACCCCAGTGACTTGGAACGGCCGCTATAAAACCATTGATGTGAATAGAAAATAAGAAAATTTCATATGTGTTGCTGAATATTCTCACCTCACAGGGAATATAGCACTGATTACCTAGTACAAGTAGTTATGATCCAGGGCAAGAAGGGAGCGATGTCCATCAATACACCCAGAAAAAAGGATAAAACATCATTGTGCAGTGGGTTAACTAAAGAGTGATCGCATATGATAACTTGGCTCTTATAGATAGACTACCTTACAAACAAGTAAGATACAAAACAGCAAGTGTTTAGAAGAGTGGTTCCTGGAAGACTCTAATAATGCTTCTCCCCTCTCTCCATCGTCTCTCCCTCCCCACACCATTTCGCCCCTCTCCCCTCCATACGGAGTTTGCGCAAATGAATGCCTTGAATAAATTATATTTTTAGATACATTTTTTGAGTAATAAATGTAATCTATTAATATCTTTACTTTTTAAAGTGACCAACAAAAGCCGTACTTTTACCACAGAGAGTTATGTACCCCTTTATGGGAGAGCACCTGTGTGTAATTATTCTATTCCTTATTTGAGTTTTTTTAATATTTTTTTAATTATTTACTTCTTGTGTTCACTATTTCATAAGAACCCTACCACTGGGGACTACATAATACTTACATTCAGAATGCTCTGTAAAACTGGCATACAAGCGAAACCGTTTGACCGAGTACAGAGTACAGCACAGCTGAACCACAGTCTGGTAGCTGTTCCATCTCCCGGGCACGTTGTCGGCACGCGATTCCAATCGCATCCTTTCTCTATCCGGTCAGCCAACCAGAAGTCAGTCACCGCAGTCGAGCTCCGCACGTACGACAGACGCGGGGCACCCTCGAGGAGGGATATGAAGGGACTGGAGTTTTCCTTTCTACTTCCCAGTACCGCAAACCAACTGCCTCAGTTCAAAAATCTTATAGATGAATTTGATCGTATATCATCATTGTGAAGTACATGTCCTATACTTTTTATTAAAAGTTGGTGGTTTCTTCTGTTCAACCGAACATATGGTTTCCCTCTATTCCGGCATGATTTGGCGTATGCTGACTGGGAGTTGAAAACTTTCATGAACTACCATCCATGCCTGGAATTCAGTATTTACTAGCTGTGTGCTGCGGACCATAATCCACCTGTCACTGCAGCTGTAGTCCTCCAAGCAACCACCTTCTACTACCACTGCTGTTTTTTTATCTTACTGTTTTAGTTAGGTCCTCTTAAGGCCAAGTTATCATACATGCAGATCACTCTTTTAGTTAACCCACTGCACCATGATGTTTTATTATTTAAATTTTTTTCGGTGTTCCTGATGACGTCGCCCCCTTCCTGCCCTGAAAGGTTCCATTTATGACAACTCTCTGTTGTTTATCCTTCAACGAGTTTTAAGTCCAGGTGCAAATAGTTTTACCGAGCCCAATTTGTTTTATTTTGTGGCTAACCTCTTGTGTGGCATCCCACATCAAAAGCAAAAGTGTTGCCACATGTCAAGTAATTAGACCATACAATCTGTGCATTAACCCATGTCCTAAATTCCTATTTACCTACCTCAGAGAACTAAGAGCCCATCGGGCATGGTGCCAGCGGCCGCGCTGATCTAGTCTCTACTTGGTCTCGACCGCCTGCTCAAAATGGTGCGTTTTTTTTTACTGTCTGCAGGCGAGGCGTGATTTGCGCTCTGGGGCAGGGACGTGAGGTTGGGACGCGGAGTTCGGGGCGTAGTGGCGTTGCCAGGAGGCGGCAGCGCGATGCGGGGCTAGTCTCTTCATGTCCCAGCTGTGAGTGGAGCGCCCTCCTCACCCCTCTACCCCGATCAAATTCTTAAAAACTTGCCTGTCCCGGCAAATTTTTCTGACCTCCGCACGCCTACCCACGCAATGCTTGAAAGCGGCTTGCTAAAGTCGCCGCTGACTGACAGATGCGGGGTAGCAGCTCGCTCACGGTTGGCTCAGTCCCGGCTCAGCAAAGCTCAATCCCACTAGTGTCCGCCCTAATAAGTTTGTTTGGCACTACCTATCCCTTCATAGAATGTATGCTGTTGTCAGTGGTTTCGCAAATCACCCACCCAAAATCTACTAGCCAGACACAATCTACTCGCCACTAGTCCCCCCCTCCCAACCGCGCCCCTAACCAACCCCCGCGCCCCCAAACCCCGCTTTAAAATAAAATATATAAATAAATCCATTTAATAAATTCCTAGCCAGAACAAACATTCTTTTTTTGACCTAAATGAATTATATTTATTACATTATACTACAATTAGTCTTGTTCGTGTGTGTGTGTGTGTTGTGTTGGTGTGTGTTGTGTTTTTGTGTGTGTGTGTGTGTGGTGTGTGTGGTGTGTGTGTGTGTGTGTGTGTGTGTGTGTGTGTGTGGGTGTGTGTTGTGTGTGTTTGTGTGTGTGTAAGTGTTTCGGATCTAGAATAAAAGCCAGGTGTGAATGACGTATTTTCTGAACCCCTTAACCAGTGTCTGGATGCCCCCCCGCTTCACAATATCTAAAGCAGCAATCCCGCCTGGGATCTTACCGGATCCGCAGTCCCTCAATGTCCAGGTACCTCATCCCTCTCCCGCAATGTAATCCATGTAGGGGGATTGTTTCTTACCTGTCTTCTGGGGGAGGGGGGGTCCCGATGTCTTCCGTGTGAAGCTTGAGTCAGATATGGAAGAAACTGTAGTATAGTTTATTGCGGTGTAGTAATAGGGCTGTTAAGAGATTATAGAGGGAATAAGAGATTCCAGGTGTGAAGAGAGAGATACAAACCGAGACACAGAGAGAGAGACAGACGAGAGAGACAGAGGAGAGACAGGAGAGAGACAGACACACAGAGAAGAAGACAGACACAGAGAGAGAGAGAGAAGAGACAGAGAGACAGAGAGAGAGGAGGGAGAGGGAGGGGGAGAGAGAGGGAGGGGGATAGAGGGAGAGGTAGAGAAGGAGGGGTAGAGAGGAACACACAGAGAGAGAGAGAGAAGCGAGAGAGAGAGAGAGAGAGAAGGAGAGAGAGAGAGAGATGAGACACACAGAGAAAGATAGACACACAGAAAAGAGAGACACAACAGAGAAAGAGAGACACACATAAAGAGCAGACACAAAGAAAAACAGCACACGAGAAAGAACACAAACAGAGAGAACGAGAGAGACACAGAGAGATAGAGAGAACACACACGACAGGAAATAGAGAGCAAAAGAACGAGTAAGAGAGTGTCGGTGCAAGAGAGGGGCGCAGGGAAAGGGCGGACAGGGAAGTGGCGACAGTGAGTAGGTGACAACAGGGAAAGGGTTAAGGCGACAGGAAGGTTGACCAAAAGGCGAGTGCGACATGTTAAAGTGTGAGGGTGCTAGAATTGTAAGTTCTCCCTTTTTCTTTCTCCCTTTTTGCTTTTTCCCCACCCACCGCCCCCCCTTGTTTCGCTTGTTCCCTGGACCTCCCTCACCCACCCTTTCTCCTTATTTCCCACCTGAAATGCAACAATCGTTTCGACTTTATTCCCCCGCGCTGCTCCCTCTACTCCACACAGTAGGAACGAGAGACCACAGAGAAAGAGATACACACAGAGAAAGAGTACACAAACTAAGAGAGAACAGAGAGAGACCATATAGGATAGAGAGTACACACACAAGAGAATTAGAGACAAAGACGGAGAGTGCGTCAGAGAAGAATGGCGCAGGGAAATGGTCTACAGGGAAATGCGACAGGGAGAGTGTGTGACACATGGTAAAGGGTGAGGCGCATGGGAAGAGGGGTTGACACAGGGAGAGGGCGCAGGGAAAGGGTGAGGGCGAAGGGTGAGGGCGAAAAAGGGTTAGGCGAAAGTTTGAGGTTCACAGACAGGGAATGGTGACACAATTGAGAGGGTGACACGAGGAATAAGGGTGACCGCCTCGTGATGAGGTGACCCTTCTGGAGAAAAAACCCAGCCTGTTTGACCCCACCACGATTTATCTGTGTGAGCCCCTTCCCTCCCGCCCCCTCCACAACCCTCCCAGCCCCCCCCGCTTGACCCTTCCCCCCCCCCAGACACAGTCCCCTCCGCCTCCCCTGCCCACCTCCCTCTCCCCTCCCCCTCCCGCTCCCCTCCACACCCACCGCTCCCCTCCACCCCGCTCCGGCTCTGCAGCCGCCGCACTAATCCTCTCCGCCGAGCCCCGGCCCCACCCCCCATACCCCGTTCCCACACCTCCCCCAAACTCCTCCCCCGCGGACCCCCCCTCTGCCCTCCGCACGCTCCCCTCTGGCCCACGCCCGCGAGCACCCCCTTGTCCGCTCCCCCCCCGCCCAGCATACCCCCCCCTGACCCAAATCACAACCCCCCGCCACTCCCTAGCCCCCCCCCCCTCCCTCCCACCCCCCACCTCCCCTCCCGCCCTCCCCATACCCCTCCGCCCCGTTTCCCCCCCCCCTCCCCCCCCCCTCCCCTGCCCCCCTCCCCATCCCCCGCCACCCTCTCCCCCCCCTCCCTCCCCCCCCTCCCTCCCCCCCCCCCCCCCCCCCAGCCCGGTCCAACAGACCTCCCCTCGCCCCTCCCACTCCCCCCCCCGCCCCCAACACCCCCCCCTCCCCTCCCCCCCACCCACCTCCCGGGCCACCCCCGTTCCCTCCCACTAGCCCCCCCCTCCGCCCCCCCCCTCCCCCCCCCCCCCCCCGCCCCCCTCCTCCCCCCACATCACACCCCACAAAACCACACCCGGAACCCTCCCAACCCCCTCCCCTCGCCCCCCCACTAAACAAGGAAAAGAAAAGAGAACCGCCTCCCGCTCCCTCTCCCCTCCCCCCCTCCCCTCCTCCCAGCCGCCACCCGCTTAGGGCCCCCCCCCTCACCCCGGACCCCCCCTTCCGGCTCACACACTCAGACCAACAACCACTCAACAACACACTCAACACACTCGCCACCTACCTGGTGGGTGACTGGGTTGTGATGCATTGGAAGGGTGGGGCCATCCTGTTCCTCCAGGCCCTGCTATGTTCCTCCCACATTGCTCTCCACAGCTCCTGACCCAGGGGATCGGATTCTGGAGTTGCAGTGAGGTGGGGGGGCCAGCGGGGGATGGGGGGCCAGAGGGAGATGGGGGGTCAGCAAGGAGGATGGTTGTGCCATGCGGTAGGATGGGGGGAGCACTCGTGAGGATCGGGGTTCAGCGCGAGGATTGGGGGTTGCCAAGCGTCAGGATCGGTGCCCTAGGCCAGCATACGGGACGTGGTCAGCGCGATGATCTGTGGGGGGTCAGCGCGAGGATCCTTACAACAAGTAAGATAAAAAACAGCAAGTGGTTTAGAGGTGGTTCTTGGAGACTCCAGCTTGCAGTGACAGGTGGATATGGCCGCAGCACACAGCAGTAAATACTGATATCAGGCTGGATGGTATGTTCATGAAGTTTTCAACTCCCAGTCAGATACACGCAATCATGCAGGAATAGAGGGAAACCATAGTGTTGACCAGAAAACACCAAACTTTATAATTAAAAAAGTATAGGACATGTACTCACAATGTGATATACGATCAAATTCACATAAGATTTTACTTGAGGCAGTTGGTTCGGTACTCGGGAAGTAGAAACTCCAGTCCCTTCAGTATCCCTCCTCGAGGGTGCCCGCGTCTGTCGTCACGTCCGGGCCTTGCGGTGACGACTTCCGGTTGGAGCGGATAGGAGAAGGGATGATGGAATCGCCGTGCCGACACTGTGCCTTCGGGGATGGAACAGCTACCCAGACTGTGGTTCAGCTGTGCTGCTACTCTGCTACTCGGCTCAACACGTTTCGCTGTATGCAACAGCTTCCTCAGGAGCAATAATTACGTCCCCAGTGGTTTCTTATTAAATAGTATACACAATTAAGTAAATAATTAAAAAAATAATTAAAAACACTCAAATAATTAAATAATTAATTACACACAGGTTCTCCCCATAAAGGGGTACATAATCTCTGTGGTCCAAAAGTACGGCGCTTAAAATATAAATATAATACATAGATTAAATTTATTAACTCCAAAAAATGTATTAAAAATATAATATTATAAAGGCATTCATTTCGCATAACTCAGTTAATGAGGGGGAGAGGGGCGAAATGGTTGGGGAGGGAAGAGAGAGAGAGAGAAAGCATTAATTAGGAGTCTCCAGGAACCACCTCTAAACCACTTGCTGTTTTTTATCTTACTTGTTGTAAG
>WSYH01019005.1:0-10573 GCA_036426205.1 Ascaphus truei
TTGGGGTGACCATCGGGCTCCGTACTGCTAGTCATACATTGGGGTGATCATTGGGATCTGTACCGCAAGTCATACATTGGGGTGACCATCAGGCTCCGTACTGCTAGTCATACATTGGGGTGACCATCGGGCTCCGTACTGCTAGTCATACATTGGGGTGACCATCGGGCTCCGTACTGCTAGTCATACATTGGGGTGACCATCAGGATATGGGACTTGAGAAAAGAAAGTAAATAACTTCAGCAAGTGTTGATTTCTAACTTGGGAGAATGACAGAAGCATCCTGTGAAATATGGAAAAACAGTTCCCAATACGGCATAAACCAATCCGTGATTTTAAGCTTCCCACTTTAATTTCAAAATCAACAATCACAGGCTGAAGCTGTCCATTAAATCTGGAGCCAAGCGAAACGCTACTCCTTCTTATTAAATATATTAAAATCTTCTCTTCCAGAATGTCATGCAAGGGTTGTTATGGTGATAAAGGGGTTAAATGTGCCTTGCATATCATGCATTCTTCTAACATGTTGGCCTACCCTGAGTATTATCCAGGCTTGGGATCAGGTATCATCGATATTCAGAACATTTTACTAGTCCTAAATCAGTCTGACTTTCTGTTGGGGGGGGTTATGGACTGGGGTATAAAAGGTAATGCCTCTTGCCAAATCTGCTTTTGTCCTGGAATTGCCTCTAATGTAATTTCCATTAGTAGGAGAATAAAGAGAAGCATGTACTTGGGATCGTTTTGCTTGGCAGCGCACACTGAAAGAAGCGCCCCCCCCCCCCCCCCCATTCCTCACACAAAGGAATACTGTACTGTTTTCAAAAATCTACTAGTACAAATGCCTCTTGTCACAAGCGATCAGCGTTCTGCCTGTTCGGATCGGTAAAATCATTGTCCCAAGCTGAGCGAGTAGATTGCGCACTCGTGAGAGAAAATAGATATCCCCCCCAGTCACCACCTTTCTGTACGGCTGCCCACCTATTGTCTTTGTAAGCAGTGACCCGTCAGAAATGGGACGTAATGCAGCGCAGCTAAAACATGTTTTTCTCTGCTTTAAGTGGAACAATTTCTGGGCTTTCAGCCCTCGCGCTCCAACCAGAAGTTTCCAAGAAATCAATTCATCTCTGGAAACTTTTGCAGCGTGTCCTGTTTGTGTGCTCGGTATTTTAGTGGCCCCTGAACAGTCTCAAAAAACGTGGTTTTGATTTCACTACTTATTTGAGCTCATCAAAACAGTGACACCTTTTTATTTGTTCATTTCATTGATACAAAATGAGAGATTGCACTGAACGGGGAAAGGCTTCTCGACTGTTAATATAGCATCCAGATAAAACACACCTTTTGTAAAATGGGGTGTGCTTCAGTGCTAGGCATGGGCCCCCCACATTTCCCTGAAGGAATGGCACTTTAGTTGAAGTTTGTTTGAGATGAAGAAGCCTCCTCGGAGGTTCCTATGAATGTGTGTTGCAGTGCAATATACGGCCCGTACCAGGCTTGCTATGCAGGTGTTCTGATAAAGTGATGCACCGAATGACCAGACTGAAGTTCCAATGTTGTCATTTGAGCTTGTTGCGAACTTGACATTGTAGTTCAGACGAATCCAGAATCTCTTCATGCCATAGAGCAGGGGTGCTCAACTCCAATCCCACCTTCCTCCCCCCCCCCCCCTCCAACAGGTCAGGTTTTCAGGATATCCCTGCTTCAGCACATGTGACTCAATCAGAGGCTTAGTCAAAGACTCACCCTCTGAGCCACCTGTGTTGAAGCAAGGACTGATTGGGCCACCTGTGCTGAGGCAGGGATATCCTAAAAACCTGACCTGTTCAGGGGTCTTGAGGACTGGAGCTGAGCACCCCTAGCATAGTCCTGTTTGCAGTATTGAAGGGATATAGGTATATTCGCTATACCCTGACAAGTAGGTGTACGGTCCTACTACATCCATATTGTGAAAAGCTTGGAACTCGTTCCATTCTGTACTAGGAAACACGGAGGACATCGCGTGGAATGAGCGGCTGATGTGGGTGTTTAGTCGGCGTCCTGTATAGCTGCTCCCCAGAATGTCTGCTTGTAGAAGGCCGGGCAAATGTTTGCAATTTAAGGCCATAAAACGTTTCGTAACTTGGGGAGGGGCCAGTCTGTGTCTCAAAGAATACGTTAAGTACACAATGTGCTTCGAAATCCACCATCAAAGAGGAACTTCTCTCGCTGAAACCGTCTCTGCAGATGTTATACAGGGCTTATTTATACTGCAGAGGGCTCGTCTGCTGGCAGTAACCACGGCGTGCTGGAACACACGGGCCGTATCCTTAAAGTGGCAATCCATGCCGGCGGATTCACACTATGTCCACTGTTCAAAGATATCACGCCCTGCGGGCCAATAGGAAGCCGTGACGTCATCGGCGCGACTTTCTATTGGCCCATGTGACGCGGGAGCTTTAAACTTTAAAGCCTCTGCTTGCTGAGCCGGAGCAGTTACCCACACGTAGTTTGGAGGTAAGTATCTCCAGAAGCAGGGGTCCCCGGAACTGAAATGAATGGGGTTCGGCTCCGAAGACCCCCTGCTTCAATTCTACATATCATATAACAAAAATAATATAAACTTCACCAAAAAATGTGCCGACTTCAATTGCAGAATGATTTCTTTTAACTTGCCTGAACTGGGAACCCCTCATATCCAAGATATTTGCACGGGAAATGCGTCCTCTCCTCTCCCCATATCTTTTTGTGATGAGGACGGGTGGGGTAAGGGGGAGGAAAAAATGATTGCCAAATGCTCCCCTAATCGAACACCCTGAAGATAGAGAAGCGCTTTATTTCCAAAAAAAACAGTTTCACCAAGTATTCACTTTAAGCGGTTACATTTGTTTAGAAGTGAAAATCCGACTGGAAAGAATTGAACAGAGTTGTTTTTTCGGTGGGATATCAGGGATTGCATCTTGAGATGCTTATCCACCAAAACTGCACACACACTGGCATTAACCCCGTATATGGTTCCCAGCAAAAGCGCTCTCGTATGGTATCTTTCTGATTTAGGTCTTGTTTGTGAATCCTTGTGTGTTATTATCAGACTATTGTGTCCGTATGGCCCATGTTTTATCACCACAGCACTCTAGTGATGGTATACAGGAGAAGAAGGCTTCTCTAATGACCGGTATGTGTGTGGCTCTCACGCTTCCAATACTCTCAGCAGTGGCCAACTCCAGTCCTTCAGGGTCACCAACAGGTCAAGTTTTCAGGATATCCCTGGTTCAGCACAGGTGGCTCCATCAAAGACTGAGCCACTGATTGAGCCAACTGTGCTGAAGCAGGGATATCCTGAAAGCCTGATCTGTTGGTGACCCGTAATGACTGGTGTTGGCCACCCCTGCTGTAACTATTGTGCCCCAAGCAAACTGCTTCTACATCTACTTGTTAGTGCTAACGTGGTATTATGAGGCCCTCCTGTAGGTTAGTGCTTTGAAAAAATATTGATGGTAAATTATATTTCTCAGTACCTTTCTGAATGATCCTATTAGGGATTTCCACCTCCTCTCTGAACACTACAATTAAGGAAATGCAGCAGCTAACTCTCTTATATTAAATGGAAAAACCGAACTGACATATTTTTATGTTGTGCATATTTAGTTTTCGCTGTCTGTAGCTGGAAAATGAACATGGCGGGGACGTATTAGGGTGCCGAGTATCGCCATATACTTCTGCCTTTACCACAGTTTCTCTTCATTAGGCACAATTATTATTAAAGCCGGTACAATGGGCACAGTGTTACAAAAGGGATGTTTCTGTACCGATTCCCCCCTTCTGCTCCACAGTAATTACCAAGAGGAAAATCGTCCCATCTTCCGCCTGTGTTTAAAATGCAAAGCTTTGCAGACCCGCCGGGCAGCTAAGTGGTTAAAGGGAGGGGGCTGGAACCAGTGGTGAGAATGTAGAAGTCAGTCCATTAATAAACATAGCATGCAGTTGCTTGCCGAGTACAGACAGTGGCTTTCTAAGTGCAGCGTGGCATTTCCGGCTCTGTGATACATGATTCAGTACTCGGAGGTATGTGAGATGCTAGCGGTTGCTGTGGAAACAGAGCGCCTGCCCCAGAGAGGGAAGGAAGCGCGGGAATAAAGATGCCTTTACTGGGAATTACAGTCGGATAAAACCGCCGCTGAAATGACCCGTTCAAAATATGAGCTGCTGGCTGACTGACCAGTGCACGAGAACTGCTCGCCAAGGCGGGTTTTCAGTGCTAAAACCCGATTTTATGTAGATTAGTCAGCATGGTTCTGTGCTGATTAGAACTTGGAAAGCTCTGATATATTTCTCTGATACCAGATTGCTAGACACGTCTCAAATATTTGCTATTTTTGTTTACATGTATTCGGTCCAGCATACTTAAACTGCCTTGATAGGTTCTTTATTGGTTTGTAGTATGGATATATATCTATTTTAATCTTATATTTATTGTTGTACTGAAAGGATCAGCCCCGCTTATCCAAAAATATTTTGTGATTGCGATAAAGGGAAACCGCTGCACCATGGAATTACTTCCCCACTAATTTGGGAAGTTTGTTTCATAATTTAGGATTTGTTTTCATTGTGGCCATTTGTACAAAACCACATGAATGTATCTGTAAAGCAGCAAACAAGCAGATAATACAATGTGGAATTGTACATAAGGAACATGTAAGAGGTGTTTGTTTGCTAATACATACTTTGCCACAAATAAAATGAATATACCTTTATTTCAAACGTTTTTGTTTTTTGTGTTATCACATCAAGACTTTGAAACAGGAACTTTAGAACTATCTTTTTTGATATTTAAATATATATTTTGGACATAAGGTCTTAAGATATTTCAATAAAGCGAACATAAACTCCACCTTAACTTTAGAACATTTAAATTCTTCTGGGCCTCTTTAAACCTAAAATGAATGAATAGTTGCTAATAAAAGCTGAGACCAGTGAATGTGTCCATTCTATCCACAAATTCCAGTGTTCTGAACAAAATGCAATTGGACCTCAAATTTGGTATGATAAAGGTTGGGGCGAATTAATCTAACCCCTCCCTTTTTGCGAATGCCAGAGGCGGAACTAGAACAGGGCAGCGTGATATGGGCATTATAATTACTCCTTGAGCCAGTATGTGCTGGGTTTGGGCGCCAATGTTCCGCGATAACAAGGCGGCGGCGGCGGGTCGCCATGTTCCTGCCCAGCCTATGCACGCACTCACATCCTGCGGCCGCCATGAGTAGGAACAGCCTGCGATGCACCCGGAAATTCTGCCTGGCCAGAAACTGCTGCCAGGGAATAAAGGTTCCGGGAATATCTGCTGTAAGATGCCAGGGTGGTGAAGCCTTGTTAACGGGGCGGGGAACGCTGACGACGCAGTTCGTGGAACTTGCCCGGGGCGCAAAAATAGCAAGTTATGAAATATTGGATTCATTTTATTGCATTGCAAATGTCCACACAATTGCCCCTTATGCAGACGTACCGTCGTGGGGGAGAGGGAAGGGCACAGCCCCCGAATACCTCGCACGCACAAATGTTTAACTTTTTATTAAGAAGGGACAAATGTGTCTGATTGGAGATTTGAGCCGCGAATCTTTGTGTCTGCGAAGGAACGCCACATTCACCGAAAAGTCGAACCAACACAGGCGTGAAAGAACTATTTGGGGGGTTTGGGTGCTATGCACACAATCAGGAACCTACTAAAAATGTATAATCCCCCTGCCCCTGATATTTCCAGCCCCCCGTGATGCAATCGCATTGTTTGAGGGCTGGGTTTCTTTAGGAATTGAATGTTTAAACAGCTTGGATAGAGGCAATTTAACCCCTCCACTACCAGAAGGCTTGAAATGTATTGCTCCACAATGCACTGCTAGACCTACAAGCAGGGAAGGGGTTAAGACAGGCATCTGAACCCGCCAACGATAGATCTTAACCCCCTGTGTTATTCTGTGTATGGGCTTTTAATAATCCACTACACCGTACTCTGCAACTCGCCAGGGAAATGGGACCAGGCTATTCTTTTCATTTTCCCATTCAAGGAATATGTTCTTTTTTGGCCTTTGGATCTATTTACATTTGAATATTGCTCCGCTCCAGAAAAGCAAATCCCCACAACATTTGTTTTCCAAATGAACAATTAAAGGTTATTTGAAGCACTTGCTTAATTAACAAATGAGCTGTCTATATAGACGAGTTAGAAGAAATACACTGGGCTTTTTTCTTCTTCTTTTCCACCCAGCAAAGAAGTTCCTTAGTAACAAATCAAATATTCATCACAGCAAATAATAATGAGGTTAATTCTAATGTTTAAACTATTCCAGGAGACAAATAAGTGCTAATGATCTGAGCATTTTAATGCTAGACACCATAATTATAGACTGGAGAATTTTTGACATTATGATTACTCATTAGTCAATAAAATAGATGTGGTGAGTTCTCTTTTTGTGCTGTGTAATATGCTTCTAGGAGACACCAAATACAAATAAATAAATAAATATATATATATATATATATATATATATATATATATACACAGTATATGTGTGTATATATATATATATATATACAGTAATATGTGATATATATATGGTGTATATATATATATATATATATCTCATATATATATATATATATGTATATACAGTATATATATATATATATAATATATATAATTTTTTTTTTTTTTTTTTTTGCAGAATAAATGAGTACTTCAGTATTAGGTGATGCCTTTTTATTTGGACTAACAACGTATGTCATTGTTAGTCCAAATAAAAAAGGTATCGCCCAATACTAAAGACTCCTTTATTCTGCACTAATATATATATATATATATATATATATATATATATATATATATATATATATATGCAAATATAACTGTATGCTCATCTGCATGTCTTAGGCAGGTCTGCAACCCCGCCTTTCCCCATATACCCAGCATACAGCACTTCCACTGCAGCAAGGGATTCTGGGAAATGCATGCAAATGAGCACACACAGTGTCACTTTTGCCTCAATAACCATTTTAACAGGTTTCTATAGGCTTAAGCTTGCTGCATGGTCACAGCTGAGCACAGGCAGGGTTAAGGTGCATACCCAGAAAACCACCCACAGACACGCTGTTCGACCTTGAGGGTCTTATCAGTGTGTGGGTTGATTTTACTGGGAATGCAAGAGAGGCTATGGGATAGGCTAAACCATAATACTGAGTTAAGTTATGGTGAGTAAAAAATAATGGTTTTCTGGGTATGCACCTAACCCTGGCTTGTGCTCAAGCTGTGACCATGCAGCAAGCTAAGCCTATAGGGAACCATGTTAAAATGGTTATTGAGGCAAAAAGTGACACTGTGTGCTCATTTGCATGTCATTTCCCAGAATCCCTTGCTGCAGTGGAAGTGCTGTATGCTGGGTGATAATGGGGAAAGGCGGGGTTGCAGACCTGCCTAAGACATGCAGATGAGCATACAGTTATATTTGCATATTTGCTTTCCTGTGGAGGGTTTTTGTCACTTTTTTTACTCACCATAACTTAACTCAGTATTATGGTTTATATATATATATATATGCAAATACAACTGTATGCTCATCTGCATGTCTTAGGCAGGTCTGCAACCCCGCCTTTCCCCTGCTCCCTGAGTCACTTACATCGGAAGGGGGAGCCGTGTTTAAAGGTCCCACGTCACGCCGGCCAATAGGAAGCCACAAGGGATGACGTTGTGACTTCTTATTGGCCCGCGGGACCTTTAAACGGACATGTTCTGTGCCCAGCTGGAGCTCCTACCAGCAGCCCCTTTACAGGTAAGTGTCTCGGGAAGCAGGGGGTCTCTGGGACTGAAATGAATGTGGTTCCGCTGCGGAGACCCCCTGCTTCTCACACAGTACCAAAACTAATATGGGAAAAACAAACCAGGAGGTAACGCTGCTTAAAACTAGGCAGACTTTAAACACAAGTTTGTAAGCGAAGTACAATCTCATCTGGAGAATGTCCTAATGTGCATGGATATTTATAGAGCGAAACACAACAGTGCCAAGATCTCACACAATACTGCTTTCCTGTTAACTCTTTGGTGAAAGGTTATTCGAATTCACCCAAAAAGCCTTGTGCTGTAAAGAAGGTTCATCGTTGGTTTTGTTTAGTTAATTTCCCTGTAGAAATGATATGATAGATATTTATTGGGAGGCCTAATTTTATTTATTTCCTAAAACAGCTACTGGAAGTATATTTTTCCATTCTAATACGAAGGGACCTTTGTTACCCCATTTTCTGCCAGGAGGCCTGTGCCTCATGCCCTGTGCCCCCCACCTCACTAAATCTAAAAACAGCACCCGATTTTATCAAAAGGAAACGGCCTTAAAACCCGCGGATATTTTCTTGGATAAATAATACGCTTTTTTTTTTGTTTTGAAGCATTAATACCCCACAACTTACATTTCAAACTCCACTGGCTGGAAAGACAAAATAAAATAAAAAAAAAGAGAAAATGTTTAGCGAGGACGTTCGATGATAACCTCAAAATAATAATAAAAATATGAAGCCAACGGATTTTGGAATGAAACTGAAAGACCTAGTGCTTATTTTGTGTGTTTTTTTTAAAGCAAATACTTTGCTTAACCCGGAGAGGTCTTGTTAACACCGTGTGATCCCGCGGAGATGAAAACCATCCGTCTAAATTCAGCAAACACGATTAGTTGACATCAAAGTTAAAGTTCTTCTGCCGGCCAGAATCAAATCAAAGAGAAGTGAAACAGACTGGATCTGCATGAACTGACCCGGCCTTGTAAGGGTATTTAGCATTTCTATATCTTTTCACAGTGATAATTGGGAGAAGTCCCCTAACAAAGCCCGTGTTTGCCTGCGCCTCCCCCAGCGGCTGCAGGCGAGCTTCCCGTCTGACAGGCTTGGGAGTGAGGCAAGAAAGGCTTATTTGCTTTTTTGTTGTCATGACAGCCATGCAAATATATGTAACGAGATGCCCACTCCCAGCAGGCTTTGCTTTGTTCATTCTCTGCCTTTTTCACAAAGGACTAACCTGAATTTTCAGTTTTTGTGGATTCTGCGGGTTTAGCAGCAAACAATAAAATAGGATCAAACTTTAACCGTCAAGTTGCAGCCAAAACATTTGTTCACACAGTGTCACTAGGAACGATATGGAAAAGACCACTGAAAATAACTCTGAAGGGCCCATTACTCCTGCTGGTGTTTAACAAGAGTAATTATGTATGTGTGTCTTTATATAACGCCATTAGTGTACATAGCGCTTCACCGCAGTAATACACGTGACAATCATATAAATAACAAATAATACAATTAACAGATCATGGGAAGAAGCGCTTCAGACATAAAAGTGACATTAAGGAAAAGGAGTCCCTGATCCGAAGAGCTTACAATCTAATTGGTAGGTAGGCAGAATGTAGAGACAGTAGGAAGGTGTTCTGGTAAGTGCGTCTGCAAGAGGCCAAGCTTTATGTATGAGGTGTACAGTATCGGCCACAGTGCTACTCATATGCTTCGTTAAGCAGGTGTTTCTTAAGGTGGGTGTTAAAGGTGGATAGAGAGGGTGCTAGTCGGGGAAGGGCATTCCAGAGGTGTGGGGCAGTCAGTGAGAGGTTTAAGGCGGGAGAGGGCTTTAGATACAAAGGGGATAGAAAGAAGACATCCTTGAGCGGAACACAAGAGTCAGGATGGTGCGTAGCGAGAAATCCCACAGGGCGCTGATGGGTATCACCTGCCAGATAATATCCGAACAGGGAATGTTTGTATGTTCAACTCCTTTAAATGAATTCAATCCTATTGCTATATATTTCACCCTGCTGTGTAATGCGTTCAGCTCTGACGGTCTTACACCTCCTATATTATGCACTAATGATGCATTCACACGTAGCTGTCCCAAGAAACAACCTTTTGTAAATAATGGGGCTATCTAAGTGGCCTCTTTAAACAGATTTGATTGTGGTAAAAGCAAAGACTTATCAGCTTTTTTTCCTTTGGGAACATATCACAAATTGTTTTTTTAGAGCCCTCTGAATGAGGGAGAGTTAGTCAAGATAAGTGATGTGGGAGAAAGGCTGTTTTGCTTGTGCAAATTCTTGTTGAATGCGCAGAAATTTATCTGAGAAAAGCGGAAATAAGCCCCTCCCATTGCGCGGCTTTCCTTGTTTACAAATGAACGTAAAACTTATTTTAAAATACTTATAGGTGTTAGATTTTGGTAAAGAAGGCATTGATCACCCAGGTGTGACCCCTTAAACATACCACAGCCATTAGTACAATTCAGTCTTGGAAGCGAACTCCCCTTTAAGCTGATCATGAAATTGTATCCATTCCTGCTTGTGCCTAGAAACACAATCTAAATGCTACAAGATAATGTCTAAGTACTGCTCACTGCGGGAGGTAAGTAACAGCTCCCAGGTAACGCACACTGTCACTGCGGGAGGTAAGTCACAGCTCCCAGGAAAGGCACACTGTCACTGCGGGAGGTAAGTCACAGCTCCCAGGAAAGGCACACTGTCACTGCGGGAGGTAAGTCACAGCTCCCAGGAAAGGCACACTGTCACTGCGGGAGGTAAGTCGCAGC
>WSYH01019006.1:0-10573 GCA_036426205.1 Ascaphus truei
GATATATATGTATATATAGTATATATGTGTTTACTACCCAACACACACACACCACACATATATATACATATTATATATATATATATGTCTTATAACGTATATTGTAGATATGTCTATATTAAAAACATATCGATTATATATATCATAAGTATAATCTGTTATATACATATATCTGTATATATATATGTATATATTTATCTATACTATATATGTAGGATATACATAATTATTCATAAAGGGGGAAGGAGGGAAGGGGATCACCTCGCACTCTACTCTTACAATCTTAATGCCACCATAAGCCACTAAAATTACATACATGAGTGGAATTGGGCGTGCTTCACGGTTAATAATAGTATGAATGAAAAAGAAAAAAGGCACCCGTGATCCGAATCACTCATGTATTCAAAATTACCAATATCATTTTATTAATGACGACAAGGCACAAACATGGAAAACATTACAAGATTAAAAACACTTAATACAGGCTAGGACCCTTTCACGGGTACTACCCATAGAACCACTTAGGCAAGCTAGGGAATAACTCAATAGTATCAACTCTATAACATGAGATGGATAGTGACTCAAAAGACACCTAATAGAAATACCAGGTAACCCTCAAACAGTTTAATTGGTGTTTCACAGGCTACTGTACAATGCACGCGTATAATACGTCTAACAACAATAAAGTGACCGTTCAAAATATAAATGCACACTCTCACTCCATCATAATCCGCTGCAGCAATTCAGATCATATAAACCACATGTTGTATATCAATGAAGACATTAGTTCCTTCCATAATGGGATTTTTGATTTATTGCGTCTCGATGATTCGTGTACCCATGAGTCTTGTGCAGAGGGCTGGGGTGTCAACGTCCAGGTTGAACCTATAGGTTGGTGGTCATGGAGGGTGATTTGGAAAAAAATGTTTGTTTCCTGTATTTTCCAACTCGCTAAGGTGGGTCTATGTAATTCCGGTCCAATAAGTTTCTCAACATAAACCACCCAGATGACATAACTATCTGAGAGTACACAAATACATGCAATAATCTTCTTATCCCGAATAATTGTGGGGTCATAATCCTCTATACACAACAACAGATATACATTGTATGTGTTATAGAGGAAACAGTCGCATAACCAATGTAATCATTCAATGCCTTTCGGGATCATTGAACTCATTTGGGTTTTTTGATCCCAAACACCTGGTCCCTTCTTTAGGAGATGCTTTTTCCAGATCAACCACCCACGTATTCCAAGTGAGACTTTATCATACCAAAGGCCCCTCATTAGCGATGGTGTCACCGCAATGTTTTGTCAGGAAATGCCTGGCGACACTTGTTCTTTTTTTAATGGTCAAGTCTCTTTGGCGCATTCTTGACATGCCTCACACGTGTTCTAAAAACCGGAATCTGTCGCCCTCTTTGTGTTCATACCAAGCATAGCGGTAGTCACATGGACATAAATTCCAGTAGATCACCCCTTGGGATTTACACGTTAAGTGTGGTGTGAATTGATAGATCAATTGGTCTTTGAGCGTTGGCAAAGGTAGGGTCCTGTTTTTCCCTATGTTTACAGTGCCTGAACAGTTACGCATTTTCACAGCCCTTTGCGAGGGGTAACTGCCAAAAAGTTTTATATCACATATGGGGATGTAATGACTGTTAACAAACTGTCTTTGAGATTCGTGCCGGCGACTCGTCTAGTTACTTGTTTCCCCAGGGCCTTTACAGTATGGGTCAGTCATAAGCACCCCCCCCAATGTTGTTGCAAACCTTACGCAATATGGCATTGTTGATTATAAGACCTCACAAAGCGAATAACTTTTTTATCTATTTTATTGCGCTATGTTGTAAGAGTGAGGTGCGGGTTTTGCTCAGGGCTGTTACGGTACCTCTCTCTCTACTCTACCATGGTCTTGCTATATCCTCTGTGAGAATCTTCATTTCATTTCCCCTTACCTTAATTGAAAATCAAAGTAGCGTTGACGAGACGTTCTCTTAAGTCTTAAGAACTCCGCTTGTGGGGAACCTTTTCACTCCACGTTAAGTCTCTGGACGAAACGCGTTTGGAGTGGGGGTGCTAGCAGGACCCCTGACAGATGTTCGCGTACTATGCTACTCAACAACTCCTGTCTGCCATCTAATTTTCCTGGACTGTACACTCCTATTTTCCATCCTTACACAGACAATCACAACAACAGTGGTTATTTATTTAGGAGTTCAGTCACAAGGCTTTTCCCATACATGCTACTTACCATACTCATTGTCTAAACGTCCATATGACCTTCCTCATCACGTTAGCATTTTTCCCTCGGGGATTTTTTTGTGCTGTTGTTATTTGGTTTATATGGCTGCATCTGCAGCGGATTTATGATTGAATTGGATTGACCTTTATATTTTTGGACCTGTCACTTTATGTGCTTAGAACGTATTACATCGTGCATTGTACAGTAGCCTGTGAACCCATACCCTGTGTTTTGAGTTCACCTGGGTCTTTTATGGGTCTTTTTGAGTCACTATCCCTTCTCAATGTATAGGGTTGATACTATTGAGTTATTGCACTAGCCCTTGCCTAGAGTTGTTTTCTATGGGTAGTACCCGTGACAGGGTCCTACCTTATTAAGTGTTTTCTAATCTTGTACTGTTTTTCCCATTTTTTGCACTTGGTGCAATTAATAATGCGATTTGTATTTTGCATCGCTGAGTGCTCCTATCCGGGTTCAACTTTTTTCCTTCAACTATATATATATAGACAAACACCCACACACATATATATAGAAATCAGGCACACACAACACACACACATATATATATATATACACCACACACACACACAAACACCCACAGCATATATATACACATCACAACACACACACACACACATATATATATATAACCCATCCCCCCCACACACACAATATCTATATATCCCATACACCTACACACCCACACACATATTATCACACATAACACACACAACACAAACCACATATATATACACATACACACACACACATTCACACACACATATATATACACACACACACACACACACACACACACACAACACCCAAACACACACAACACATTATATAACACATAACCACACACACACACACCGCCATTTATATATATATACACATAACACACACACATATATATACACATACACACACACACATCTATATACCCACACACTACCACATATAACACACTCCACACATTATCCCACACACACAACACATAAACTACCCACACACACACACATATATACACACACCCCAACACAATATAATACCCACACACACACACACCCACACACAACACATATATAACACACACACCCCGCAACCCACCCCTATACACTACACACAACCCCCCACACAACACACACACATACACACGCACACACACATATCCAACCCACACCCATCCACACACACACACACCCCACCCACACACACACCCACCCCTATATAACACACACACCCACAAACACATATCCACGACACACCCACATATAGCCCAACCCACCCACACCTATATCCTCATCCACACCCAACCCCCCACATATCTCTCCAACCCAACTGCCCCCCCTATCTATACACCTACACACCACACACACACATATCTCTACGACAATACACAGCACACACACACCACACACATATATAATACCTACACACACCACACAAGCACATCACATATATATACACATACACCACACACACCCACACACACACACACACACCATACATATATATATACACACACACACACCACCCCAGATATATACACATCCACACACACACACATATATATACACATACACACACACACCACCACACACACACACATATCTATATCCACAATACACCCACAACACACACCCACACAACACCATATATACACCTACCCCACCACCACAACCCACTACATATATATACACATACACACACACACACACATATATATATACACATACACACACACACACACACCTATATATATACACATACACACACACATATATATACACATACACATACACACATAGATAACACACCCCACACACATATACACACGCACACACCACACATATACACCAACACCCACACCATATATACACAACACCACACACATCTACACACACACACACACCACACATCTAAACACACACACACATCTACACACACACACACACACACACACAGACACCCACACACACACACACAAATCCACACACACACACACCACACCACACAGCACACACCACGACACACCACAGCACACATACAGACACACACACACACATACTATACAACACCACACCAAACACGACCTAGCACGCACACATATATACACCCCCCCACACACACCCACATATACACACCCCCACCCCTCTACACCCACACACACGACCCACACATATATACACACACACAACCCCTATATATACCCACACACAAACACATATATATACACATCACACACACAACACACACATATATTACACTATACACCACCCACAAACACATACCCAACACACACACACCCACAGACACACACTATTCGACACATGACACACACACCACACACACAACATATATACACATACACACACACACACACCATTATATACACATACACACACATCAACACCACACACACCAACACACACACCCCACACGACACCCACACACACACACACCCCATATAATATACACATACACACGCACACCCCGCACATTATATATACACATACACCCAGCCACACACCACTCTATATCTATAATCCCAGTACCCAGGCACAACACCACCCTTATCATCTCTCTCCACCCTACACACACCCCCACCGCATCCTATATACCCTCCACACACACACACACCCCCCTCTACTCCCCTCCGCTCCCCCCACCATATATCCCACCCACACACACACCCACACACACAGCCCACCTAGTCACCCCCCCACCACACCACCCCCCCCCTACACCCCCACCCCCTCACACCCCAACCCCACAGCAACCCACACGATCTGCTCTCTACACATCCACACAACACACACACACCCATAATAAATTACAGACAAAAAAACAAATCGCAGATATAGACAATAGGTTGAATATTTTAGATAAAACCACACTCCTCAGCCATCAATCAATACAAGTATATACCCTCACAATCGCTAACCCTACAGACTTGCAAGTCCCAATTTTGGTCTGCGTCTCCAACAACGCCGGCTGAATGTATTGCAAATTGACCTGGTGCGCACATAATGCAGGGGAGAGAAAGAAAAAAGAGGAAAAAAATCATAGGGCAGTATATCAATACAAACATATAAGAATTCGTGAGTATGTATGCACTTACAACTAGTAAGATCATTAAGGCCTTTAATCACTTAGGGACTCTCGTAACTCAGCTCCTGTATTTCGTCTGTTCTTGGCTCCTGGATCTTTGGAAGGCTTGTCGTTGAGGGCTCTTTGGACAGCAATCCACATGAGTCTGTTTTTATTTAGCAGACTGTACCTTGGTGTGTATCTCAATAAAGGATGGGTAGGGAATAAAGGAGAAACATATGTGTAAAACCTTTTTAATAAAAACATCTAAGGATTCAAACAAAGTATTGATTAACTCACATTCTAGAGTTAAAAACGGGCAGTAGAGAGTGGTTTTAGCAGAGTCTCATCACACTCGTGGTATTAACCCCGGACTCCAGACCTCCTCACACTGGCAAGTGCTTCCGCATCAGTGATCAATCTCGGTACGCTCTCGCGAGATTTCCCCTCTGTTGTATTCACTGCCATGCTGCTCCGTTCAGCTCCTTTCAGCTCACACTAGGAACATGTCTCCTGCGTCACTCTCCTGCTCAATCACTCTGTGCCCTACGCGTTTCCTCCACTCGGGCTTCGGTCAGTGGCAAGCCCCTGACGTAAGTCCCGATGGCGAACGCGTAGGGCCAGCGTGATTGGAAGCAATGGGGGATAGTGACGCCGAGAGACTGTCCTATTTTGAGCGAACGGGGAGCCGGAACGAATCATTGGCAGTGAATTACACGAGGTAATCTCGCGAGAGCTTACGAGATCTGGATCACCTGATGCGGAAGCACTTTGCCAGGGTGTGAAGGAGGTCTGGAATTCGGCGTTCTATAACCACGATGTGAGAGACTCGCTAAACCTCTCTAATTTTTTTTTTTTTTTTTTTCTGCCGTTTTAACTCATAGAATGTGAGTTAATCCTTTTTGTTTTATCCTTAGATGTTTTAATAAAAGTTTTTACACCTATGTTTCTCCTTTATCTCCTTTTGTATTCCTACCCATCCTTTATTTGAGATCCCCCACCAAGGTACAGTCTGCTAAAAACAGACTCATCGTGATTGCTGCAAGAAGGCCTCACAGACAAGCCTCTCCAAAGATCGCAGGAGCCAAGTAAACAGACGAACTACAGCGCTGAGTTCGAGAGTCCCTAAGTGATTAAAGGCTTTAATGATCTACTAGTGGAAGTTCCATAGCTCACCGAATTCTTATCTGTTTGTATTGATATACTGCCCTATGATTTTTTCCTCTTTTTTCTTTTCTCTTCCCCTGCATATGTGCGCCTAGGTCACTCTTTGCAATACATATATATATATACACATACACACACACACACATATATATATACACATACACACACACACATATATATATACACATACACACACACACACACACACATATATATATACACATACATACACACACACACCTACTATATATACCCAACACACACACACATAATATATATATATATAACCATACACGACAACACATTATATAGATATATATATATATATATATATATAATATAACACAATACAACATACACACAGCATCTATATACACATACACACACACCATATATACACACACACACAACAACCCACCACAATATATACCCACACACACATCACTATATAACACCCACACACACACCACCCACCCACACAACCACAACACATATATACACACATTACACACCCACACACACACTATTTACACACAACACACACACACATATATAATAGCACACCGACCCACACAGACACCACCCCCATATAATCACACACACACACATATATATATACACACACACCATATATATTATATACACACACCCACACACACACACCCCACACCACCACACACACACCCCACACACACCCACACACACATATATACACACACACACACCCATCATACACACACACACACACACATATACACACACCACACACCACCACCCTATACACACAACACACACACATTACACCCACACACACCACACACCCCCACACACATATACACACAACACACCACGACCCTATACAGACACAACACACACACATATACCCACCCACAAGCAACACATACATACCACACCCGTCGAACACACCTATCCACACACCCCACACACATATACACCCGACCCAAAACCCACACACATATAGGATACCCACACATCCCGGGGACCCAAGCTCAACACCCCACTACATCTCCACCCAACCCCCGATACCCACAACCCCCCCCTCCAACCACACACCCCCCCCCTCTCCCCCCCCCTCCCCACCCCCCTCTACCCACCCTCAACACACACATATACACCCACACACATACACACAACACATAGATATATACCCATTATATACATATATTCATATAACTAATATATATCTCTATCGTATATCTATCCTCTCTATATATATATTATATAATATGGTGTGTGTATAATATATCTTATATATATATATATATCAGATTCTCTCTTTAGTCTACCCCCCCCTCTCTCTCTCTGTGTGGGTGTGGTCTCTATCTCTCTATGGAGCCTCTCTCTTCTCTATCTCTCTATCTCTCTTCTCTAATTTTCCCCCTCCTCTTCTTGTGTGTGTGTGTTTCCTCTCTCTCTTTTATCCTTCTCTACTCTCCATCCCTGTGTGTGGTCGGTGCTCATCTCTCTCTCTCTCATCTCTCTTACTCCCTCCTCTCTCCTCCCTCCCCTCTCTCCACCCCCCTCCCCCCGCTCCCCCCCCTCCCCTCCCTCTCCTCTCCTCTCTCTCCTCTCTCTCTCTCTCTCTCACTCTTCTCATATATATATATATACAGAAAAGTAATGCGCTTGGGTAGTTGGTGTGACAGCAATAGTATAATAATAAATAATCAGAAAATTTATAAAATATAAAAAACCATAATGACAATAATAATATTTAACTGTGCAATCAATACGTTCACCAATGCATAACATATAGTTATAAAAAGATTGCTGTGGGACCCAATAACAAAATTTTGTCACAAATCCTTTGAAGTCAAATGAAGTCCAAAAAATGTAAGAAACGAAAAGCACTGACAGGAAAAAGGCTGCTTCTTTAATAAAGGGCACAAACGACCTCCCTGCTCCACCTTGCATAGGAAAATATAGAAAAAAAGCGCCCACATCCTATGCATTACTTGGTGCAAAAAATGGTTTAATTCCCAATAAAAGGCTCATTTAATGAACCACAAACATAAAAGATAAAAAGCATTGTATGATAATACTCATGTCCAAAGATCTTAAGCGCTGCTCTCCTGCTACTCTTCTCTCTCCGTACCCACTGCATCCAGTACAGCCCTCATGTAATCTCTGCCAGCAGGAAACTCACGTCATCAGGCTCCTGCTTGCCATCTCCGTGCACGCGTGATGCATGCCACCCACCACCCACCCAACCCCACTCAAGAGGGGATCGTTCCTTTCTTCCCATTTTTCTAAGAGTGAGAGGATAATTTAAAATTCAGATGAATTGGAACCGGCACTTTCGGACATGGCAGTACGTTTTCAAGATAGGGGCTATGATCATAAGGACAATTGAGGATGCCCTGAAGAAAGTAGAGCCTTGATAGAGAGGCTTTGCTACACATCAAGTAACATCAAACCCATCCAACAACGATGTCATTTTGTTAGTACTTTTTTCCACCGGCGTCCAATCGCATCCAAACTAGCGTTACACAAAAACTGGCATACTTAGCTAATGTAACAAAATTGGGAAAATCTGCAAAGATCCCCCTTTATTCTGTTACAAGTCGGGACGAATTTAGGGGATATGCTACGCAGCAGACCCGTTTTACAAAATATGGACCTCCTAAGTCCTGGCTTAATGAAAACCTGTGTTCGTACTTGGTGCCATGGTGTACAATTGTGTTTTATGCAAACGGGGTCCACTATTCCCATCCTCACAGTGGGGCTCCAATCAAGATCACATTTCCTTAACTGTGGATCGCAGCTTTGTCGTTTTACATACACGGTGCCCTCTTGTGGTCTTCTACTTCGCTACGTGGCAAAACCACACGCATCGCTAAAGGAGAATTGCGATTCACCGATCCCAATCAGGAAAGCATTGAATAGCACGGAAACGATCAGACTGAGCTCAAATATGTTCTGCGCCGGTGGCTAGGCATTTCAAGGAAATGCGGCATTCCTTGGCTACTATGCGTTGTTGTCCATCCTTCAAGTGCAACCACCACCCCGCGTTGTGTAGATAAATAAGATGCTTTTACAAACAGAGGCAGACTAATATATGAGCTCAAGACCATTTCATTCACCGTATGGACTAAATGAGGATTTTGAAGTTGGGCTGTTTTTTGTAAAATGGTTTTATCATTATTTTCATTTTTTCAGTGTGTATGAATTCCACAGCACTGTCTAGTTCCTCCATCCCCCTTTCCCTGTTTGTTTCATTCATTGTGTTCACTTTCTTCACCCTTGGGTGTCTTGTATCACTCGGTGATCTATGTTTCAGATCAACTAACAGCACAACATATAGGCTGACATTGAACTAAAGTGAGCAATGTTCCCATAAAGGTTTCTTTATGTGTGTCAGCCCGTTGGACCGTCAGACAGGTAAGTGGAATGGTAAGTGCTGGGACCTTAAGTGATAAAAAACGGACATAGTGCAGACTGTACAAAATATCTTTAAGTAAGTATATGTGCATACACTCACATGGTTTTTAAAAGGTAACAAGCGTTTAGATCCACAGGTTGGATCTCACAATGAATGAGCTGTTCTCTGTCCCCCCCCCTCTTGCCTCGGCAGGCGTGCGTGTCACACCGTGCGTCTCACCCTAACCGAAACCGGAAGTGACGTCATCTGCTCTGGGGACGCCGATCCTGTGGGTTTTTTCTCATCAGCCTCACTCTAACGCGTTTCCTCCGTATTTGCGGTTTCTTCAGGAGTGTGATCTAAACGCTTGTTACCTTTTAAACCATGTGAGTGTATTGCACATATACTTACTTTTAAAGATATTTGTACAGTCTGCACTATGTCCGTTTTATTTATTCACTTAAGGTCTCCAGCACTTACCATTCCACTTACCTGTCTACGTCCAACGGGCTGACACACATAAAGAAACCTTTATGGGAACATTGCTCACTCTACAATGTTTTTAGGGGTATATATGGGTGCTTGTATTAGTCTGTTGTGCACTGCCCTGAGGAAGGTCCCTTTGCGAGGACCGAAATGTTGGCGGCCCTGTGTTTCATAATACACTTTTTTGATATCATCTTTG
>WSYH01019007.1:0-10572 GCA_036426205.1 Ascaphus truei
GTGTGTGTGTGTGTGTGTCAGTCAGTGTGTGTGTGTGTGTGTCAGTCAGTGTGTGTGTGTGTGTGTCAGTCAGTGTGTGTGTGTGTCAGTCAGTGTGTGTCTCTCTCTCTCTGTGTTGTGTGAATGTCTCTCTGTGTTGTGCCCCCCACCCCTCCTCCTCCCCCCCTCCCACTACCCCAGGCGGAGCTGCGGACTCCCAGCCCCCCCCGGCGACACGTGGTCCCGTTACCCCCCTCCTCCCGACTCCCACTACCCCAGGCGGAGCTGCGGACACGGAGCTGCGGACTCCCAGCCCCCCCCCCTTCTTGGTTTTTTGGTGTTTTTGTTTAGTGTTCCTGGCTCTTCTTTCATGGTCTTTTCATTTCTTGTTAAAATACAAATGACCTTTTTAAAACTTGTACAACGCTAACTAAAGGTGGTGAAGCGTACAATAGTAAGACCCCCTTTGCACCCAAACAAATATTCCGATTTCCTTTTTAAACGCGGCTGCCTTTAAGAATGCCACGATGTGCCTATCGTCATGAAAATGGAGTCGGCAGGACCAGAGGAAAAGGGGGCTTTCCCAGTAGTGTCCCCCTCGTTTCTCTGGCATGAACATCAGTGTCCTATGCTTAACCATTGAACGACATCCTATTCTGACTCTTACCGCAACACATCTCACAAAAATGGGTTAGTCTTAAGATCTATTCTTACTAACAATCCGCATGCATTCAAGAATGAACAAGTGCTGGTCTTACTGCCAAAGCCCGTCTCAAAACTTGCCCACAACCACGCAGTAAAACCCTGTTATTCTGGTTGGAACCTCAAAACCAAACACGTTGATCAGCCAGAAGTTTTTGGAGCAACTGAATATTTTTGAATGGTGTAGGTATCAGTGTAACAGATACTGCAATTATACTTTACAACTGCAGCATGCTAATCTGGAGGAATTAACAATGTCCACATCTTTCAAACAATTAAATGGCTGTTTCATCATACACCCATCATTTCATCACCAACTCTTCAGTCAGTGGTAAGTATTTACATTAGAGGCCATGCATTATCTGTGCCACGGGTCTCATTTGTTTTAACCGGCTATTAGATCCCAAGAGCAAAAACCCCCTCCTTAGTCCAACCACCTATTTCCAAGGAGGAAGCTACAAATCCCTTGGCTTAAACTCACAAGGTGGGGTTGAACTTCAAGTTTATGATACATTGATAGAAACTAAGTGTGTTTAAAACCAACCCATTGGTAAACTAGTTTTCTGCATGCGTTCAAGACCTCAGGAACGCGCAGCTGGCTGGTTTTCCAACACCTGTGTGACAGCTAAACATTCCAGCTGCTTCCTAAACCCTCAAACCCCAAGCTCGTGGCCTGCCCATTAACGGTCTCCTGTGCATTTCTCCAAGGACTCTTGAAGAGAGATAGCTGGAAAACCTTCATCAACTTGGATTCCCTTCGTTCCATAGGGTAAAAAGATGCAGCACAGCAACTCGAGAGTTTGATGACACAGTGCTGCAGAATCGTGAGGGAGGATTTTTGTTCCTAAACAAGAAGTAAGAAAAACCGATTTTGAACAGATTGACCCACTGAAAATGTTGGTTTTACACAATTGTTTATATTTTTTCCTCGCTCAAATGTGCATCGCAAAACATTATTTTTTTTTCACTAGAAAGCAGATACTTGCTCAATGTTTGGCACATGGACACATCTGGAAACCATTAACCCCTTCACTGAATGGGATCAAACACTGGCATGCAACGGGCCTTATGGAAAAAACTCCTAGGGAAAAATTATATAGAACGCCATTTACTCACCGATAATAAGAAGGCGGATATAACTGGACATTTCTTGAGATATTTAGACAAATTAAAACAATGTCCAGTGTAGAAGGAGGACAACTAGGTGGGAACCTACTGAGGACAGTCTGTCAATCTTGATGACATGACAAACTAAATGTACAGATTCGTGTGGTGAAGTGTAGTGTGGGTGAAGAGTGTAGTGTGTGTGAAGAGAGGAATACACAACACCACTCAAATATTTTTTGGTATCAACAATTTTAGGCCTACATAAACACCTATAATACAACTACTTTTCTGTGTATGTCATTTTTTCATGAAAATACATATTATAGGCGATTTAGATTGCTGTTTTAACACCTTGACAACTTGGCGGATCCTTGGTGTGGTACAATGAACAGATATTTCTTCACTTCTAACCAATATATTACATAGTTCCATAGTTTTGTGAAGGTTTCCGACTGAACCTGTGAAAAATATTTACAAATGTGTATTGTTCTTCTTTACAGTAATATGCCAAATACATTTTGCAACACGATGTAAAAGGTTAAAAGTGAAATATCAGGAAAGATGGCTTAGTTCATAGATCTAGTTTATAAAACCAGGTGTGATAAAGGTCACGTTTATTATATCAATATAAAAAAATAATATATATTTTTAAAAATTACAACATACATATAAAAACAAAATCTAACACGTATTATGCTTATGTATGTCTTATTGTGATAAATAATCAAACTCATGGGAAGTAAAGATTAGAGCAACTAAACTAGGAGATACAAAATGAGAAATAAAAGTGTGAGGCCTATAAAAACAAAATCAAATATACATTCATCAAGTACATAAAAAAATCATATATCTTTCCCAAACCTCCAGAGAGGCTGTTCCAACGGCAAAACAAATGGCTTTTGGTGGGAAGGGGAGTTAATGTAAAGTGCTTGGAAACAACTGCCTTACTGTACACTATGCTGAATGAAGCAATCTAAACTATAGCTCACATGTGACCCAAAAAATGGTACTAAGGAGACCTCCGGTAAAAGGCTTTTGGGATAAAAAGCAAAGGACTATATTTACAGTAGTTAGCAGGATGTTGTAAAGGGGAGCCATGTCAAGAAATGACATGGGGGTTTTCTGACTCGTTTGACCCTTCTGCCCCATCATAATTTAAATCATAATTCTGTTGTCAATCAGAAATAGGACATTAAATGTATTATAGAATATGATTCACTACATAAGGAATAAGTTAGTGTTACTTTTTGGCTTTTTATTTTCTGTGAATTACCTTCTTTCCACAGGGCTACACCAAGGATACATGTTGGAGAATAAAGGGGTGCAACAACTTAGTACGATTTAGTGGTGACTACAGTGGAAAAACCGATTTGAGAGTGGGTCAGATAAGAGAGACTGAAAGCGCATCCTACTCTACTAACATTGAGTAAAACCAACATGTTAATAAATCAATTGCAATATTGCTTGTGTACACAAACTGTCAAGAAAATTACTTGCATTTGTGCTCAACATGTGGTGGAGAGATAAAAAGAGGCGAAAGAGAGAAAGTGTGCGAGTGAGAGAGATAAAGTGTGCTAGTGTAGAGAGAAAGTTGTGCGCGGAGAGAGAAAAAATGTGATAGAGAAGGAGAGAGAGGAGAGAGCCAGTTGTGCCGAGAGAGAGAAAGTGTTCGCGAGAGAGAGAAAGTTGTCGAGGATAGAGAGAAAGAAAGTGTGCGAGAGAGAAAAGTGTGAGAGTGTAAGAAAGTGAGAGAGATGATGAGGAGGTGAATGCGAGAGAAAGAGTGGGTAGAATAAAGTGACAGAATCGTGTAAGAAAAAGCGTGAGATAAAGTGTAAGCATAAAAGGTGAGAGAAAGTGTGTTGGTGTGTGTGTGGTTGTGTGTGTGGTGTGTGTGTGTGTGTGGTGTGTGTTTGGTGTGGGTGTGGTGTGTGTGTGTGAAGAGTGAAAGTGTGCGAGAGAAAGAGTATTTGAGAGAGAGTGGAAGAAACAGCATGCGTGAGAGAGAAAGAGAGAGAAGAGGGGAGAAATAGGGAGAAAGAAGGAGACAGAGGGAGAAAAATAGAGAGAAAGAGCGAGAGAAGAGGAGAGAAAGAGAGAGGAAAGAGAGATAGAGGAGAGAAAGAAAGAGAGAGAGAAAGAGAGAGAGAAGTGTGCAAGATATAGTTAAAGTGTGCAAAGAGAGAGAAATGAGGTGTCAAGAGAGAGAGAAAGTGTGCGAGAGAGAAGTTGTGCGAGAGAGAAAGTTTTGGCGAAGAAAGAGTATTTGAAATAGTGGAAGAAAAAAAGCCGTGCGTGAAAGAGCTGAAATGAAGAGAGAAAGTGTGCGAGATAGAGAGAGAGAGAGAGATAGAGAAAGAGATAAAGAGAGAAAGTTGGCTGTTTAGAAAGTGTGCGAGAGGGAAAGTGAGTGTAAGAAAGTGTGAGAGTGTAAGAAAGTGTGAGAGTGTAAGAAAGTGTGAGAGTGTAAGAAAGTGGTTATCGATGAGGAGTATGGAGAGGGAAAGAAGTAATTTTAGAGAGAGTGGAAGAAAAAGTGTGTGTGAGAGAGAGAGAGAGAGAGAGTGGAAGAAAAGCGTGCGTGAGAGGGGGAGATTGGAAGAAAAGCGTGCGAGAGAGAGAGAGAGAGAGAGAGAGGAGAGGATAGAGTAGAGAGAAAGAGAGAGAAAGATAGGAAGAGATAGAAAGAGATAGAATCTCTCTCTCCCTAGCTCTCCCTCTCGTCTCCCTCTAGCGCCCTCGCTCTCCCGCTCTCTCCCTCTCTCGCCCTCCTCCCCTCTCTCGCTCTCGCTCTCTCTCTCTCCTCTCGCTCTCTCTCTCTCCCTCTCTCCTCTCGTTCTACTTCATCTCTCTCTCATCTCTCTCCTCGCCCCTCTTCGCGTCCCCTCTCTCCATCGCGCGCGTCCCGCTCTCTCTCTCCCTCGCTCTCTCCCTCCCCTCTCCCCTGCGCTCGCGCTCTCGCCCTCTCTCTCCCTCTCATCCTACCCCCCCCCGTCTTGAGAAAGCGTGTAAGACAAAGAGTGTGAGAGAAACTTGTTTGTTCTAGAGAAAGTGTGTGGGTGTTTGAGAGAGAAATTTTGCGAGAGAGAGTATTTGAGAGAGAGTGGAAGAAAACGCGTGAGAAGAGAGAAGAGGAAAGAGAGAGAGAAATCCATAGGATACCAGCTCGTCTCGATGATACTATTATCTCTATCCTTTTACTACCCCTCAGTTCGTAGACATCTTTTTATAGACCATCAACGTATGTGTGAGAGCAAGTGTGTGTTGTGTGTGAGAGATAAAGACTTTTGGGTGTGTGAAGCGAACGTTGTGCGAGAGGTATTTTAAGAATCAATCAAATTTCGCTAGAGTGAGTGAGGCGTGAGTGTCGAGATTTATTTTGATAGAATATATTGAGATATATAAAGAGAGAAAGAGAAAGACAGAGAGAGATAAAGAGAGAGATAAATAGATATATAGAGAGTGGGATTGAGTAAATATATAGTAGAATAGATATAGAAATGTGTAATAAAAAGCTTGATAGAAGTGTAACGTCAAGACTGTGAGCGCCGTTGTGGTGTGTGATCAGAAAGCGGTGGGTGTGTGAGAGAGAACGGTGTTCGAGCGAACGATTTTCAAGAGATTGGAAGAAAAGCGTGCGTGAGTGTAAGTGATTGGTGTGAGAGAAGAGAGAGAGCGAGCGCGTGCGCGCGCGTGCGCGCGCGTGTGTGCGACGCTTGTGGGCGCGCGTGTGTGCGACTCTTGTGTTGATGTGCGTTGCGCTTGCGTGAGCGTGCGTGCCGTGCGCGTCGCGGCGATGGTGGTAGCGTGTGTGCGTCGTGTGCGAGCGGTGCGCGCGCGTGCGCGCGTGCAGCGCGCGTAGCGACGCGCGTTGCGCGCGCGTGCGCGGCGTGCGCCGCGTGCGTGCGCAGTGGTGCGCGTGCGCGCGCGTGGCGCGCGTGCGCGCGTGCCGTGCCTCGCGTTGCGCGACCGTGCGCGCGTGTCGCGGACGTGTTGCGTGGCTCCCGCGCGCCCGCGCGCGCGCCCCGCGCGGCGCGGCGCGCGCGCGCGCCCGCGCGCGCCCGCGCGCGCGCCCGCCGCGCCCGCTCGCGCGCTCGCGCGCCCGTGTCCGCCCCCGCGTGCGCGCCCGAGTGAGAAATAATGTGGAGAAGTGTGTTCGTGTGTATAGAGAAAGAGTGTGGGTGTGTGAGGAGAATTTGTGGCGCGAGAAAAGTATTTCAGAAGGTGAAGAAAAAGCGTGATTGGATTAGAGTGCGAGAGAGTGGAGAGTGATTGGTGTATATAGAAGTGTGGGTGTGTGAGAGGAGAAGGTGTCGAGAGACAGAGTATTTCGAAAGAGTGGAAGAAAAAGCGTGCGTGAGTGAGTGAGTGTGAGAGAGAGAGAGAAGATATTGAGAGGAGAGAGAGAGTGTGAGAGAGGGTGTGTGAATGAGAGTGGGTGTGAGAGAGTGGGGTGGAGTGTGTGGAGAGAGAGTAGTTACGATGTGAAGTGTGTGCGTGGTGAGTGATTGACGAGGTTATTGGAGTGAGATAGAGAGGGAGAGTGAGTGAGAAAAGTAGTAGGAGAGTCGAACGAGTATTTCAGAGGAGAGTGGCAGAAAAGCGTGCGTGAGTAGAGTTAGAGTGGGAGAGTGGAGAGTGGGTTGTGTGATAGAGAGAAGATTGTGGGTGTTTGAAGAGAAATTTGCAAGAGAAGGAGTATTTCAGAGAGATTTGATTAAAAGCTTGTCCGTGATTGAGTGAGAGTGAGAGAGAGAGTGAGAGAGCGGAGAGAGGAGTGCAGTGATATTGAGAGAGAGGTGAGAGATGAGAGTGGTGAGAGTAGGAGAGTGAAGAGAGTGAGAGAGATTGAGCGCGTGTGGTGCATCGCGTGTGTGTGCGCGTGCGTGCGTGTGTGCGTGCGTGTGCGTGCGCGTGCCGCGTGGGCGCTCGTTCGTTGCGCGTGCGCGCGCTGCGCGGCCGCGGGCGCGCGCGCGTGCGCGGCGTGACACGCGTGTGCGTGCGCCCGCCGGCGCGCCCGCGCGCGCGCCCGCGCTCGCGGCCGCGCCCGCCGCGCGCTGGGTCGCGCGCGCCGCGCGCGCGCCCGGCGCGCCGCGCCCGTGTCCGCCCCCGCGTGCTCGCCCGCGTGTCGCCCGAATGGAGAGAAGACGTGTGTGTGGTGATAGAGAAAGAGTTGGGTGTTTGGCAGAGAAAAAGGTGTGCTATAGAAAGAAGAATTTCAATAGACAGAGTGGAAGAAAGCGTGCGTGAGTGATTGAGATGAGAGAGAAGTGAGAGAGAGGTGATGAGAGTGAGATTGAGAGAGATTGACGAGTGAGAGAGAGAGGTGAGAGTGAGAGAGTGGTGAAGTGTGAAGAAATTGCTAATGCAGTGTCCTTCGCTAAAACGCAAGTAAAACAATACTTGTGCTTTGTCCAGATTTACAAATTTCATCCAATGACCAGACCAAGGAACGGCACAGACTAGCACATAAATAGTAAAGTAGAGATTATTACCCATCCCTGACTCCTTTAGGGCCAGGAGCTTTATTAAACAGGTCCATTTGCTAGAAGTGCCTTTTAGTAGCCAGCTATTTAAGATTATGGAATGGCGGTGTGTTACGAACAACAGCCAAGCCAATACTGTCCTGTAACGAAGCCAGTCCCTACAGTATAAAGAATCGTATCTATCAAGCCAAACCCGCCCCTTGTTTGTTTTATTTCCATCTGAAAACCAAAGGGGGAAAAAAGTTGCACTGTTTTATTAAATACATATCAACCTGTCTAAAAGGTAACCTTTCTGAACTGCTGAAGAGTTTTGAGGAGGAGCTGTAAAATGTTATTGTGGCTGATAACTTTGCTTAAACGAATTATGGTTTAAACATCACGAATTATGAGAAAGATTGCTAGCATTAAAGCATATTTTCTTTCAAGTTCCTCTAACCAGAAAGGACATCTAACTTTAATCTTTCCTTGTTCGTCTTTTGGACAACCAGCCTCCCCTGTATAAGATGGGCAGCACCCTCTGGGAAATCTAGGAGGGCTGCTATTCTTCCTGATAGCCACAGGGACCTGTAACTGAGGTCAATTCAAAAGCAGCAAAGGCAACCGTGAAAAGACTAACCGTTCTGCTGAGGATATGGAACGATGGGAAAACTGTGGCTATACCTTCATTGTTCCCCAGCAGAAAATTACAGGGCCATATGGGTCAAACACAAAAGGAGCTAGTGCAGGCAAGAATCCAGGTGCAATGTGGACATGGAGATGTAAAGACGCTTTAATCCAAGCGAGGAGGGAAATGGAGATGTTTTTGTCAGGGTGGTAGATGTGGATGGGACCATTGTGGAGGTGAGGTGAAGCTGCTGATGAATAGAGCCGCAACATGAACGCCCGTGTGACCCATCTCTACATGCAGCTCTTGCATGATATTATCCGCAAACGGGACAATAGCCCTTGCAGTGTCCCAGCTTGAAAACAGATCCTTAATGTGACAGCAGAGATGCTCAGGGCAGCCACTCGTTACAAGGAGTTAGAAATGAAATAGCTTCGCTGGTAGAATTTGGTCAAAACCAGTCAGCAGTTTCTCCATTTTTCTAAAGAGGAGTTCTTTGAGCGTTTGCACCAAGGGACAGTCAAGGCTCTCCACCTCTTGTTACAGGTGTGCCCAGCATATCCCTCAAACCAGCCGTACACACCTGTGCTGGTGGGAGTTAATGAAATCCAGGAGGGACCCGGATATCCAAAAGCCAGAGACAGTATACAGCCCCAGAACAATCCCTTCACCAACGAGAAGGGTCCCATTCCGTAACGCACCAGTACCATTCATTAATGAGGTTAAATTTTGGTATGGCCATAGCCGTTCTTAATTGCCTCGGTGCTAGGACCCCCGGCCTTAGACAGACTGTAGAAGTCAGTCAATGGCATTTAACTTCTGATCTTTTGTGGACTCCCGTGTTAATGAGATTAATCTGCATCCAACACACTTCACAAACTTCACCAGCACAACAGCTGGCACCCACATGGCTCTGAATCAAAATTCTTAAACAAGACTGAAAGGGTTAAAAGTAATCTCATTTTTAGTTAAGTAAAATCAGAGGCAGGTGACATACTGTTTCAACATCACACATAACCATGAATCCATAAAATCACTCGCCCCCACATTAATCCTTTGAATAGCCATTTGTGTGGCGGTTTCAGAATTCCCAAGTAATTAATTTTGTTGGCACATCCTAATGCAAGGCGGTGGTGGAAACTTACTTCCTGCACCACTAGGTCCAACATGAAATAGATGCTATGACAAAAACACCAAAATAATATGCCATTTAGGGTATTTTGCAAAGAGGATGTCGAATTTTCAGAACTGATAACAAACAGAACGTCTGGCTTATTCTAGAAGCTTCCGAAGCGGTTGATACAAGCTTGTCTTGACGTAAACTCACATTGACTTAAAATAGTAGTTTTCGGCTGAAACCTGAGTGATCATTGGTAGTTGAGCGGTCCAATTCTAACGACGACAAAATTGCGCTGAGTGCAAGCAATAGAATTCCTATCGTGAAATAAATAATATTTTGTACTAAAATCTCCTGGTTTGGGAACACACATTTGACTCTTTTTAAATATCAGATCATGTAGGTTGTGATACCTTTGATTCAAAGTAATCCTGTCTACGTTTGATTAAAGATTTTAGTCAGCTGAACCCACCCCCCCGCACAAAAAAAACAAAAAAACACAAGCCATATGAACAACAAGATTAGTTGCAAAAGAATACTTGATTACCGTATAGTAAGAAATTAGTAGCAGCTGGTCCAAAAGGATGTTTATTACTACTCTGGACACACGTCAAACCTATCATTATATCTATGATTGTGCATATATACGTGCAATACGGGAGTATTAATGTAAATGGCAAAAAAAAAAAAAATGTGTATTGTATGTCGTATATATATGCCATTAATGTACATTACGCTTCACAGCAGTAAATACATGTGTAATAAATACAAAAAGAGCTGGTGTGTGCCGTGACGCGCATATAAGTGGAAACTTCTGTTGACTGTTTGTCGTCAGAAATTGACTTATCAGCGCGTAGCTTCGCACCAAACGTGTCGCAAGTCAGTGTATGTGTCGTCGTGAGTAACGTATGTGCGTGTGCTCAGTTCGTGTGGTGTAATGTGTGTCAGTCAGTGAGTATGTATGTCGTGTGTGTCAGTCGTTGTGTGTCTATGTGGCGCTGCAGTCAAGCGTGGTGCGCGTTGTTCAGTTCATCGGTGTGCCGTTGTCAGTCAGCGTGTGTGCGCCTGGTCAGTCCAGTGTGTGTGTGTGCCGCCGAGGCTCGTGTGTTTGTGTGCGCGGTGTGTCAGTCATGTGTGTTCTTGGCGGCGTGTGGTTCCAGTCAGTGTGCTGTGTAGGCGTGTGTCAGTCAGTCAGTTGTGTGTGCGCGTGTGTCATCAGTGTGTGTGTGCGCGTGTGTCATCCAGTATGTGGTGTGCGCAGTGTGTCAGTCAGTCATGTGTGTGTGTTCGCGTGTTGTCTCGTCAGTGTGGGGTTGTTGCGCGTGTGTGAGTGAGTCAGTGTTGGTGTGCGTCTGTGTGAGTGTTGAGTCAGTTGGAGTTGTGTGTTCAGTCGTGTGGTGTGGTGTGTGTGTCAGTCAGTGTGTGGTTTGTGTGTGTGTCATTGTGTGTGTGGGTGTTTCAGCAGTGTGTGTCTCTCTCTCTCTCTGTGTTGTTCCCCCCACCCCTCCACCTCCTCCGCCCCCTCCTCCCCCCCTCCCACTCCCCCAATGGAGCTGCGGACCATCCCAGCCCCCCCC
>WSYH01019008.1:0-10572 GCA_036426205.1 Ascaphus truei
TCCTCTGATTTGTATAGGATCATTTTCATTCCACAAAAGGATTATCTTTGGCAGTGTAAAACCCACAGGAATGTCAGTCAACCAATCTCTACAGTGGCAACAATGATGCGTTAGAATTAATGCTCTGCTGCTCATCATGTCACCAATGGAGACTACGCTGTCTCTCAAGTACCGGAAAATGTTTGTTTTAAATCCTAAACACAGTACAGTAAATAATATCATGTCTGTAAATCCAAGGATACAAATGACATATATAAATATAAAAAAAAATTTAAACTATATATTTGTATATATTTATATTTACATAGCCACAAGCACAAGTGCTTAACCACTGCTGACTTCTACGTGTCTATCTATACCTGTCACCACCATGAGGGTCTATTTCTAAGGCCTCTACGCGGATGCTAGGATATATATTATGCTATTATTGTTCACTTAATCTGCTGTTTGTGTAATTAAATGTTTATTGTTATTTATTCCTTTGCTTTCTCCCTGCTTTCTTCCGACTAAAACTGCCGTTAATCCCCATGATGGTTTGTCCATTCACAGGTCGCTGTCCTGACCTCAGCGACGCAGTGAAAGACGCCGACCTTCTAGTTCTTTGTCATCCCTCACCAGTTTATTCATAGTCTGCGGAGATCTCTGGAAGGTTCACAAGAAGGCACTTGGAATAACACTCATTAAGGTGGGATTGGTTGCCTTATTTGACACGTGGCAAACAAAATCTGCAACTTTAAAAGATAGTGTACAAGCAATATTTGAGAGGTGTAACATCTTAGTTGTGAGATATTGCTGAAAAAGGTGCAGGGAGATGCACAGATGCGAGAACAAGTTTGTGTTCAAGTTGCACCATTACCACTATATATAACGATCCTTTCTATTGACATTTCATTCTCCTAATTATTCAGGAGCAGTGTTTGGTTTGTTCCTGAGTGTATTTACTTTTAAATGCACACGTTAATTCCTTCATGCCCTGTGAAGTAAACACAAGTCATGAGAATGACAGCCTGGGGGCTCTTAAGACATACGCTGTGTGTATTGCATGTCTTTTAGGGGGAGGTATATTGGAAGGGGGTGGGTGTCACGGAGACCAGAATGATTTTCACCAGGGATCAACTCAGACAGCGCTAAGACATATTAAACAAATAGTGATTTTTGTTTGTTGCCACAATAATCACTCATTGAGCTATACTCACTCTAAATAGGGAATACAGGGGAATCCTAGTAGTGCAGGTCCCGGCACACCTGAAATGGCTTACTCTCCCGAGCTTCCACTCATGGGGGTCCGAGTCGCTCCAGGTGTGTGGATGGCACTACCCACCCACTATTCTCAGTGTCAGCCTGCTACCACTCCCCAGATTGGTGCTTCGCTGTCCAGAGGCAACAGTGGCTCTGAATATTGGACCAACAGCTCCAGATATGAGGATCTCCCATCCCGCTCCCCTTTGTCCTCAACCCCTCTACGTAGAACGAGCTTAAACCCGAATCTCTTGATGTGCAGCTGATAAGTGCATTCAGACCTAGCACTCCAAGGGCACAAGGAAATACAGAAAAAGTTTAAAACGCCCCATTTTACATGACAAAGGCTTTCCTATGGATTGGTACACTTCCATATGTATGTTTTTTCAGGCCAGATGAGGCACAGAAAGGTAGGGTAAACCGTACCGTCCATCAGAGATGTGTAGGGGCACATGACTAGGCTTAACCTTCTATTATATATAGGCTTTGCCTGTAGTGCGCCGCTGAACGACACGATGGTGACTCACCACTCGCCACCGGACGAAAGTTTTGTTGATCTTTCGCCGGTCGCGGCATCGCGGGATTCTGCAATTTGATTTGTTTAAGGCCGTCACGTGACGCTACGGCCCTTGAAAATCAATTTTTGCCGGTGTCGGGTTTTCGCGATGGCGACGTCGCTTGCACTATAAGCGCACCGCGCGCAGCATGATATTTGTTTTAGGGCGACATCGCGTCGCTGGCACTATAAGCGCGTCCAAGCCACATTACCCCTAGCGTCACAGTGCGACCCTTCCCTGTCATTTAAATCACAGAAGCATGAAACGGCGTTGTGAGTGCTCAGGAAGACATCATGTGATTGCTAATGTCTGAGGGTCTGTGGCAATAGGGTTAATTACGTAAGACCGGAGGGGAAGCAACTCCATATTGCCAACAAAAAGTATACTAAAAAATTAACCCTAACTTGTTTTTTGTAACTTTTGCATAGCTCTGACTGTTGGGTTTGTCAAATTGTAGTTTGCTGTACTTTCAGATTTGCACATTACATATCATGCAGCTTCTCAACCTTTGCTTCAATGATAAAAAAAAATACAAATAATACAATCTTATTTTACACACATAAACCTTTTTGGAAATATATAATTAGATGCATTGCCATTTGTTTTAGTGGATATGGCAAGCTTCATTTTAAAGGTGGCTGGCTTCCAATTGAAAACATCGTGTATTGTCATACCATATACAGGCAGCCCCGTTATAACGCAACCGTTACAAACGCGAATCCACTTATAACACAATGCCAGCGTGGCTCCCAATTTTCGTATTTATGAATACTTTACAACACGATTTTGGTATCCTAAATACTTTATGTACAATGCATACATTGTACATTATTTCTAACGCGATCCGCTTATAGCACGATGTGACCTTTGGACCCCAAGCACAGCGTTATAATGGGTTGAGCTGTATGTGGTAGATTGGGTGCGTCTATGGGCAAAAAATTGTGTGTCCCGACCTCCATTGTATAAAACACTTCAAGGGCGATGTAGAGCGTATATTGCTGTATGCTACTGATTTGTCACGTGTCACATTTGGAGAAGTTAATAGATATACACAGTACGGTCTAATTTTATTTACAATAGTCGGTTTAACAATGGTGTCAACATTGTGAACCATGTCATATTTGTGGTTCTGTAAAGGATCCACTGCTTAGTGAGCTTAATACAGCGGCTTCATAGCTTTTGGGCATTTCCTGAAAAGACGGAAGATGATAAAAAGACTGACCCAGCCAGTCTGCACATTTGCATGTTCTCACCCAGAGATAGAGGTGCGCAAAACTGTCCAGAATGGATTCGCAAAATTGTGGCTAAATTAGTACGGTTTCACGTGCATATCACCAGACTGGAACATGGCCGTGTTTTGCCCTTTTTTTAGTCTGCCCGTTAAGCGGATGTAGAAATTGGCAAATTGGCAATTAAATGAATTGTAATGCACGTTGGCCAAATGCTTAGCAACTCTGAAAACTCTCGGCCGCTGCTTTTTTTTTCATGAATGGTTCACGACAACCTGCGCAAATTTCATCTTTTTTTTTTCCAATGTCTTTATTAGGCAGAATTATGACAACAGTACATAATATATAGAGCCTATTATGGTACATTTTCAAAGATATTGGACAGACAACTAGAACTTTGCCAGATACGGCGAGGCCTTTTGACCACTTTGTGTACTTGAATAAGGGGGGTGGGGGAGAGGGCATCCTTCTATTGTTTGTCATCTGGCCTGAAAGGATCAATGGGAAGGAGGGGAGTGGCCTGGGGATCAGTCGAGAGAGATCCAAGAAGGAAGAAACAGGGAAACAGAGATTGGAGCGGGGTAGGAGGGGAAAGTAAGGGGAGTGGGGGGTAGTAGGGTCCCCCTTCTCACCTGCCCACCGGGGCCGACTCCTCACACAACCAGTCAAAATCTAGTACCATTGGGAGGGTAGCTTTTAACACCAAATCAGTGCTGAAACCAGAGGTCCCATGTTTGTAGAACTCACATTGGACGCTTTAGAAAGCAGTACACTTTCCTTCCCATTAACATAACTTCATTGTTCGCCTTTTAACAGTTGTTTTGGAGGAGGGGGACACTTTCTTCCAGGAGGCCGAAACGGCGCACCTCGCACTGTGAAATGAAGGAGATTAATTTCTTAACTGGGCCGGTCAATTTCCTCAATTGGTTTAGCCAGCGGGTAGGTCAGTGGGTCATGGGATGGTGAGGTCTGTTACCGCTTTTTAAATAGATTGTATGATGATCCAATATTTCTGAATTACTGGGCATGTCCACCATATGTGGGCCATGTCCCCCCTTTTGCCCACAGCCTCTCCAACATATATCTGTAGCCAGGGGTTAGATTTGTTTGTCTCACTAGGGTGAGATAACCAGTGGAATAATATTGAAAGATTCTCTTTGTCGTGGTACATATGAAGTCCTTGCCGCCGATTCCCAATCCTCTCTGTCTATATCTATGTTCAAATTTGCGTGCCCATTTGAGCATATACTCATGATCAGGCAAGTCTTCTGAGATCTCCATTCCAGCGTATTTTTTGGTGATTAGAACCTTTTTGATAAGTTTTGTTCTTACTCATCATTCAAAACGCGTGATGTGGGGAAATTTTTTCTAGGAAGTGTCTGATCTGGAGAATTTGAACATATCCAATTCTGGGGCTGCGTATTTGGTTCGCAAATCCTGGAAGCTCAGAAACTTCCCGTCTCTCGTTGTCAGGGAATATCTTAATTCCCCTTATTTAAATTGATCAAATTGCTTATGTTCACGTCCAGGTGGGAATTTGGGATTGTTGAAAATGGTGTGTGGCAAGTGAGCCAGTAGATGAGTTTAAAAATTTGGGCCTAGATTTCTTCCACACGTCCCAGGTGAGCTTCATTGCTCCCAGCTCAAACTTTTTATTTGCATGTCTCCTTTCAGAGCAGAGCCCACAGACAAGCTGGCAGAGAGGCGTTTTTTGCGTAATAAGATTCTATAGCTAACCAACAGTTTTATAAGTTGGTTCAGCTTCCAGACACCACCTTATCAATTGAGCAGCCTGGTATATTTTTATATATCTGGGACGCCCATAACCCTCCCTTGCTCTTGATGATATCAAACCGATCTAGCCCCCTCGGTTTTTGTTGCCTTGCCAATGAATCGAAACATCTTATTTTGGATATTGTTTCAGTTCGTAGTTAGGGACATGGACCGGAGTGTCTGAAAGAAGTATAATAATCTAGGGAGTATATTCATTTTTAACAGAAATCATTCTCCGATCCATGAGATCTGGATAAATGGGAAGGCGCCAGATCTTGCAAATTTCATCTTTACCCATAATCTGATATCTTATAAGTTGTTGGAGAGATTGATACTCCTTGTGAACTTGTTATTGGGGCATGAGGCAGTTTTATGGAGTTGTAAATAATGGCTTAATTTGTTGTATATACTGTAGGCATATCTGCGCTATTGTACTTCCATGTGCCAGCAGGTGCAAAGCATGTTAGCCCGGCCCTCTTTCTGCGTGTGGCTAATGTAGACAACGGCGCCCTGCTCCCTCTTTGTGTCCTGCTGCAATGCGGCAACTGGTCATTAACGCCTGCTACATCGTAGCAACGTATTTCCAATTAAAAACATTTATGTATGAGGCGCAGCGGTTTTCTTCTTCCTGATTTATATGATTAAATGAGTTAGATGCCCAGACTGTTAAATGGTATCGGTGCTTGAAAGAGATTTTAACCCAATGGTTGGCTGGTAGTGGAAGGCCTGCATTAGGTCTTCCATGTGCGGCCTCGCCTTGGATTGGTCTCTGTCTGCTCCCGCCTGTTTGCAATGCAATATTTTTCACTGAAATTAACTTGTAGGCTATGGTAATGTAAATAATATATATGTTACGTGTGCTATAATTGCTTGCAAAATGTTGACATATAATAATTTTAGTCTTTAAATGTATCCAAATGACCTTAAAATACAATCTTGGCCCTTCCATTACCAAGTTGTTTTTGGGTCGGCCCTTTGAAAACTAGTTGAAGTGCCCTGGCCTTCATGTTGCACATGGAAATGTGTGTATATATAGCTCCATAATTATTACGGGGTGTATTCTTTTACACCTTTAGGCCCCAGTAAATTGAATATACCACAAGGAGTCTTTGGGCACCAGAATATAACTGCCAGCCCTTAGTAATATGTAGTCTATATCTCCTTTTTTTTTTTTTTTTTTTTCCCCTTCTTGCAGTATTGAAAAATGTTTGTTTCACATTGGCTGCAGGGCATAGAGAAGGACCTGAAGGCTCAAGTTGATTTCTGACATTATCCGATAAATGGGAATGATATCAGCGTTTTGATGGAGCTAACATTGCAATGTGACGGTGGCAGCAGAGAAGTTTTGTGAGCAACTAGGTAAGGTATATGAAATTAACATCTCTCAGAATAGACGTTTTTAATGGCGCTGCCACCGTTAGAAGGTGCATCCCCAGCTGCCAGTAACAGTTTGAACAGTCTATATTAGTTTAATTATGCCAAACAAAAAGTTTGGCTTTTTTCGTTTCTTCTCAAAATTAATTGCAAAATGCATTTCTTTTAGGCCTGTTAATGGAGATGTGTTTATCAATCAAATGTTTCTTTACCTTTAGCCCACTGTTGTCCTATAAGAGACGCAATAACGATAATGGGTTGGTTATAGAGGGGGCTCTGGCTGTGCACGTATTATTGAACACCGTGACATACTAAAAGTGGTGTGTGTTCTATTCATCCAATGTCTTCACATCCGGGTTAACATTGAACCCTAAAAAATTAATATCTCTTTAAAACAAAAAAGATAAAGATCCATCGACAGTAATTCATAAAGTCTGCAAATTTATTTAGAGCCGCAATCCTCCCCCAAACACCCTACTAATTAGACAGTCTTATATTATGTCGCTAACATTGTTAAATAGAAACAAGTCTTGTTTTTAAGTCCATCTTATCCGCCCTAAAACCGAGTAAACCATGGTCCATCAACATTTCTTACTTGATGCCATGCATCAATACTGCACTGTCAATGAGAGTTTTAAAAATCCACACGTGCACTTGGTCCAGAACAAGTGGAAACTTGGGTTGACTTGTGAAGCTGAAATACGACTCCAGCAAAACTTCCTCGGCACGCACAGCTGTCAATCACTGCTTCCCGACGTTGCACCTACAATGCCATGCTTAGTGCTATGCCTGTGCCAGCTGCCGCAGGGGGCTGGTTGCAGGTAAGTAAAATTGTGACTCCTGTCAACTGATCGTAATAGAAAGGTACATACCAATTATCAAGAGCAGTAAACTATATAATCCAGCAGACAAAACGTTTTTCATATCCATTCAAATAATATACCATGAAGCAAAGGATCCTATTTTTTTTGTTGCTCATAATTCCATTTATATCTTGTACTAACGTGACATATTGTTCTAGCTATTCAATTTCATGCTTTGAAGATCAGATTAGCATGTGACACCATAAAATGTATTTAGTTTATTATATTTGGATATATAAAAGGGTAAAAATCATAGTCATTACAACCTTTTCTGCTCAGGTGGTGAGCGATTTATTCAAAAGGACTCATGATACAGCAGTCATCATGTCTTTCCTGTGCTGAGGCACATGTTCAATGACAGTCGTGATTTTCACTTTCTTACGTGAATTGAATAGGAAAGTGAATATAAAGGCGCGAACAGCTAAGTTAAATAAAAAAAACCGTGAAGGTGTAAAGAAATTATAAATCACACAATAATAAATCATAAAAGTGAAAAATCAATATGTGAAATCTAATATCCCAGCTCCAACCCTCTGGTGGGACTGTCTCACGGTTCCCAAGATGTAAGGGTATTTCTCAACAATCCAGGGGAGCATATAAGGGAGAGAAGACAAACAAAACACACAATATAAGTGCAGATGTACAGTATGAAAATCTGAGATAAGGCACGTGATGTATTCTTGGCTCGTATGTCCAGCCTACTCACAGGATCAGATGAATAAAAGGCACTTGCAAAAGAAGGCTGCTACCCGTATAGGATGTGTTTAGACAGGGACCCCCCCCTAACGGCACGATTAGTATGCGGTATGATGTGGAGAGATGAGAAAGCTACATAGTGCGATCAACACCTCCTTGGTTCTGCAATCTTTCACTGCTCGTGGTTGCTTCTGGAGCCTGTCCCTGCTCTCTCGCGCCCGTCCGAGCGTGTGACGTCACGGCTGCAGGGATGGTAAGGTACGGATCGCCTCCAAGATAAAAGGCAGCACTCTACGCGTTTCGCCCAGTTAGGAACTGTATCCGGCTGCGTCAGGAGTGTACACTGATACACTCGACGAAGATGGATACAGTTCCTAACGGGGCGAAACGCTAGAATCTGCCGCGTAGAATGCTGCCTTTTTGATCTTGGAGGCGATCCGTACCTTACCATCCCTGCAGCCGTGACGTTACACGCTCGGACGGGCGCGAGAGAGCAGGGACAGGCTCCAGCAGCAACCCACGAGCAGTGAAAGATTGCAGAACTAAGGGAGGCGTCTGATCGCACTATGTAGCTTTCTCTCATCTCTCCTACATCGTACCGCATCACTGATCGTGCATTGAGGGGGGTCCCTGTCTACACACATCCTATACGGGTAGCAGCCCTTCTTGCAAGTGCCTTTTATTCATCTGCATCCTGTGAGTAATGAATACAGAAAAGATGGGGGAGCACAGTTGTGGGAAACAGGCAGTGTAATGAGTCTAGTAATTAACACTAAAATAGAGCGGTTATACCCTGAGCGAACGTAGTAGCTCAGGTGGCAGATGTCCAATTGAAAGGGCGAATATACATATATGTGTATATGTGGGTGAGAAGGTAAAAATGGTAATATAAAACTTACACGGCCTTGTGTAAGCTCAGTCACATCAAGGTTTCTTTGGGGATCCCGTGATCTTGCAATGATCCTTTTCTCTCCGCGATGTAAGTTCTTCTTCTTGATGTATGTCCTTATTGCTTCGTGGTTCAGTTCAGTGTTTCCAATCCAGGGGGATTTCCTCTCATATAAACAAAAGAGAGGATAGGGTTAAGGCATATGTATATAGAGGCGTCAATGGGGGGGAGGATAGGGTATTTACTAGACTCATTACACTGCCTGTTTCCCACAACTGTGCTCCCCCATCTTTTCTGTATTCATTGCTTACAAGGGTCCTGGATAGATCCTGCTGGGGTTCCGAGTCACAGGAGGACATCACTTGAAAATCACACTCAGGCAGTATCATACTCCGCTTTTTTATATTTCCGCATATCTGACATAGCTCTACAGAGATAGCGCCCGGGTACCCCCCCCCAACATGCATCCTGTGAGTAGGCTGGACATACGAGCCAAGAATACATCACGTGCCTTATCTCAGATTTTCATACATCTGCACTTATATTGTGTGTTTTGTTTGTCTTCTCTCCCTTATATACTCTTTCTTACGAGTCCATTGAATATGTTTACATAACATGCTTATTTGGGTTAAACCCCGACCCCCCCTCCATAAAGTTAAAGATTTTGCTGAATTCTGAGAGATCCATACTATATTTGAATTTATAATTCACTCTTTTAGAGGCTGATTCCAGAAAAACATCAGATCCAGTAAATTACTTGGCGAATCTAAGAGACTTTTTAGTCTTCCATGGATGGGAAAGCAGAGAAACGAAAACAATACTGGGGGCAGCATGCAACAGTTAGTGTTACTTCCTGTCTCCAGTAAATGGTAATCCTTCAAATGTGCTCTGCCTACAGTATGTGTAAACCTATTTGGCGTATACCTGTATACCTTTTCCTTTCTTAGTAGATCTGCAGTAGATATTGTATAAGCCAATAAGTTTCCATGCATAGTAAACTCTAGGGATCTATGCATCGAAGACAAAATGCAGGCGTAAAGTCCATTTTCTGTGAGGCGTTGGCGGAGTTACATTTGCATGATGGTGCAGGTCTATGTACCACGAAATGTGAGTCTTTTTTGTTACTTTTCATGGCGGTTTTCTGCATTGGTTTTCTTTGTCTATTCGGAGATGGACAAATTCTACAATGATAGAAAGGCAGAAGAAAAATGCAAATTTTGTACATGGACCCTATATGCCTCATTACCAAAGAGAACAATACCAATTCTGGCTCCTCCATTTGCCGACTACTTTCTGCACACTCTCCACTTGATGGACTTCCATATTAACCCCTTTGTAATGCTTTGCTGGCCCCTCAAGCAGCAACGTGAAACTATGCTGCCGTAACGTGGGAACCAGAGCAGAATGAGAACAGTGTGCCTAGCAATGCGCCTTGACTCTGACTCTGCAAGGTGCAGTAATCTAACAGGGCAAACAATACCATTTATGGGCGGGGGAAATAATATTTTATTCTTAAAGCAACTACACTTTTTTCTTTGCATTTAAATATATATATATATATATTTAAATGCAAAGAAAAAAGTGTAGTAGAAAATGGACTTTACGCCTGAATTAAGGTCGAAACAGCTGTCTGCGGGTGGTTTTCTGGGTATGCACCTTAACCCTGGCTGTGCTCAAAGCTGTGACCATGCAGCAAGCTTAAGACTATAGGGAACCATGTTAAAAATGGTTTTTGAGGCAAAAAGTGACACTGTGTGCTCATTTGCATGTCATTTCCCAGAATCCCCTGCTGCAGTGGAAGTGCTGTATGCTGGGCGATAATGGGGAAAGGCTGGGTTGCAGACCTGCCTAAGACATGCAGATGAGCATACAATTGTATTTGCATATTTGCTTTCCTGTGGAGGGTTTTTGTCACTTTTTTTACTCACCATAACTTAACTCAGTGTATATGT
>WSYH01019009.1:0-10572 GCA_036426205.1 Ascaphus truei
TCTGATTTTACACAAGGATCGGGCGCTTTTTCTCTTTTCTTTTTTCTGATATATAATTATATACAGGCAAGTGGCCACAGGATTAAATATCCTAATGCTGCTAAATATAGCCCCCTGCACATTTACATGGAGATTGGTCTAAACAATAGCGCTGGTATGTGATGGTATAATAGCTGTATTGTAGAGCTTCCAAATACCGCAGTAATGGCTTAAAAACACAGCAATTTAATATGAAGACGCCTCACATTAGGTGCAGGGATAGCAGGCACACTGACCATGAATAGATTAATAAGTAGTTAGCTCATATGGTCTTTTCAGTTACACCCAGGATACTGCAAACACTACATTAAAAACAGCTCCAAGTAGGAGACTGACAACATTGCGCGTCCAACGCGCATTTCCCTCCAGCAAAGGAGCTTCTCCAGGGACAAGTATAGGGAGCTTCTTCAGGGACAAGTTATTTAAACACTTTATTCAATTAGTATGGTCCTGTGATCACTCCCCACTCTTTGTTGTTTCTACTGCAAAATGAAGACTGAAAAGGCGGGAAAGGGAACAAAGGGCCATAAATATGTGTAATGGTTATTCCCTGTGAATACAGAAGCTACTACTGCTGTGTATACCTGTGTGGCTCTCAGGAGCCTAAGCGTCCGCTCGGGGAGCCTGGGGTACATACATATAACAATCTCGTGGTGCAACACCTCCACCTGGGAGGGATCCCAATGGAGTGGGAGGAGGCCCTCACAAAAAACAATCACGGTAATCATACAGTTGTAAAACAGGACAGGCTTTACTGCATATATGCGCATAACTTATACCAATCACATTCAAGGTTTGTGTCAGGTCGAGCTCACCACAAACTAAGCGAGACCGCGGTGCTGAGGTGGGAAAGGATTTAACGCCACCCACAGCCACGAGGGCACGTCTTGAGAGTAGAATGGTCTGGGTGTCCAAGTCGGGGCAGGAGAGGTACGGATGGTAGTGGGTGCTGTTAGCCAAGTCCGGGGTTAGAGAGAGAGACGTACTCCTTTTACCATTTGCTGAGTTCGAGGTGCCAGAGGTGCGGAGAGTCGTATTGCCGTATGCCAAGTTCGGGGTACCAGAGGTGCGGAGAGTCGTATTGCCTTATGCCAAGTTTGGGGTGCCAGAGGTGCGGAGAGTCGTAGAGGAAGCCGGTTCGGTAACGAGGAAGACTGCAAGACAAGACAGGACTAGGGAGGCAGAGAGTGATGAGAACAACTGGTTCTATGCTCAGCCGACGAGTCAATGACGCTGCAGGGTATATATAGGTGAGAGGAACCAATGGCAGGGTAGCGAGGTGGGGGGGTGTGGATGGGCCAGGCTGTGACAGGGATAGGTCCAGAAGGGCTCCTGGAGGAGGGGCGAAAGAGCCCAGTAGTAAGGCTGCATTTCATTGCAGAATTGGATAGTGGTAGTGTGCCTTTAAGAGGCTGGTGCGCCTCCGTGTGGCCGCGCCTCTGTGTGGCCACGCCTGCGGGCGCGTGACAGGGCACGCGCCCAGACCCAGCACCAGAAGAGGGGCGCCCAGGCGAGACGGCGATCGGCGTCCTGGAGGGAGGATCTCTGTGAGGCGCGGGAGGACCTGGCGGAACTGCGGGTGAGTGGGGAGCACGCCAAGGATGGCGTGACTCCCGGGTCGTTACAGTACCCCCCCCCCCCCTTCAGGGTCGACCTCCGGGCGTCCATGGCATGGCTTGGAGAGATTCATACGATGGAAAGCCTGGACGAGTCGGGGCGCGTGGAGATCTCGGTGGGGAATCCATGAGCGTTCCTCAGGTCCGAACCCCCTCCAATGGACCAGGTACTGTACTCCTCCTCTGGAGATCCTAGAATCCAGGATAGACTGGACCTTGTACTACTGCTGACCTTGGATCAGAAGAGGGAGTGGAGGAGAAGTGGTCTTGGAAAAACGAGGACTCTGAAATGCTGGTTTTAGCAAGGATACATGAAAGACGGGAGGAATCCTCATTGAGGGTGGAAGACGCAGGCGATAAGCCACTGGATTAATCCTCCTGACCACGGGGAAGGGGCCGAGGAACTTGGGTGCCAGCTTCATAGTGGGAACCTTTAGTCGAATATTCCTGGATGAAAGCCATACCCTGTCTCCTGGAGAGAATTCTGGGACCTGGCATCGAAGGCGATCTGCGTGGAGTTTCTGTCTTCCCGTGGCCACTTTTAAGTTCTCCTGAATCTTCTTCCATAAGTCTTTCAGCCGGGTGATACGTTTGTCAACCGCTGGTACCCCAGAGGATAGGGGGGAGGAGGGTAAACGGGATGGATGAAAGCCGAAATTTATAAAGAAGGGAGATTCTTGAGTGGAGTCATTACGAAGGGAGTTGAGGGCAAACTCGGCCCAAGGTAGCAGATCCACCCAGTCGTCCTGTGTATCGGTTACGAAACATCGAAGGTATTGTTCCAGGTTTTGATTGGCTCTCTCTGTCTGCCCATTGGTCTGTGGGTGGTATCCTGAGGAGAATTGTAATGAAATGCCCAATTTTAGTGAAAAAGCTCGCCAAAATTTTGAAACGAATTGAGACCACCTGTCCGAAACGATGGTTGAAGGCACTCCATGGAGACGAAAGATTTCCTGGATGAAAACATCCGCCAGCCTGGGAGAATTCGGAAGACCCCTCAAGGGAACAAGGTGCGTCTGCTTGGAAAAGCGATCAATGACCACGAGAATAGTATTCATCCCTTTGGAAGTTGGGAGCTCTACGATAAAATCCTTAGAAATATGGTTCCAAAGCCGATCTGGGATGGGTAATGGAAGAAGAAGACCTGCCGGTTTGACCCGAGGTACTTTGTTGCGGGCACATGTGCCACATGCCTTCACAAACTCCTCCACATCTTTTGACATCCCTGGCCACCAGAAGGTTCGTTGGATGAGGTCGTTGGTCTTCCGCATCCCTGGGTGTCCTGCTGATTTAGAGGAATGGCACCACTCGAGGACTCTCTTGCAATGTTGCGGTGCGGTGTAGAGTCTTCCCTCTGGAACCTTAAGCCCCATAGGAGCCTGATATTGCTCGGATCGGATCTTGTCCATGACGTCAAAGGAGTTGGCGGATACGATAAATTTGGGAGGAATTATCGTCTCAAGCCATTCTTCAGACCTATCCTCTGCAAGGAACTGTCGTGACAAGGCATCTGCTTTCAGGTTCTTGGAGCCAGGGACGAAGGAGATGAAATAATTGAAGCGGGAGAAGAATAACGCCCAGCGGGCTTGTCGGGCGCTCAGTCGACGTGCCCCTTCTAAATAGAGCAGGTTTTTATCGTCAGTGAGGATGGTTATGGGGGTTTCTGTGCCTTCTAAGAGGTGGCTCCATTCCTCTAATGCCAACTTGATTGCCAAGAGTTCCCGGTTGCCAACATCATAATTCCATTCTGCGGAAGAAAATTTATTTGAAAAGAAGGCACAAGGGTGTCATCTGTCTAAGGGCGAAGTCCTTTGGGACAAAATGGCGCCAGCCCCGACGTCAGAGGCATCCACTTCCAGGGTAAATGGGAGTTTAGGATCTGGGTGGGTGAGGATAGGGGCAGACACGAAAGCCTTCTTGAGAAGATTGAATGCTTGAATGGCGGTTCCGGACCACGATGAGGGATCTGCACCTTTTTTAGTTAGAGCAGTGATGGGAGATACGGTGGTGGAAAAATTGCGAATGAAGCGACGGTAGTAGTTAGCGAAACCTAGAAAATGTTGCACGGCCTTAAGGGTGGTTGGGCGGGGCCAGTCCAGAATGGCCTTTAGTTTCGCTGGATCCATAGTGAACCCGGAGTCAGAGATAATGTATCCCAGGAACGCCACAGACGTCAGATGGAATTGGCATTTCTCCAATTTCGCAAAGAGATGGTTCTCCCGGAGGCATAACAGCACCTGCTGAACGTGTTGAATGTGCTCTTGGACGGACTTAGAAAAGATTAGGATGTCGTCTAAGTAAACGATAAGAAATTTGTTAAGAATGTCCCGGAAAATCTCGTTGACAAAGTCCTGAAAGACTGCTGGCGCGTTGCACAGGCCAAACGGCATGACCAGGTATTCATAATGGCCTTCATGGGTGTTAAACGCAGTCTTCCACTCGTCCCCCTCATGTATCCTTACCAAATTATAAGCGCCCCGTAAGTCCAATTTAGAAAAAATGGTTGCTCCTTGAAGGCGGTCAGATAGCTCCGAAATCAAAGGCAGCGGGTAGCGGTTCTTGTGCGTGATTTTATTCAAGCCCCGGTAATCGATGCATGGGCGAAGAGACCCATCCTTCTTCTTTACAAAAAAGAAGCCCGCTCCGACTGGGGAAGAAGATTTTCGGATGAAACCCCTCTCCAAATTCTCCGCAATGGAAGTGTTCATGGCTTTAGTCTCTGGGAGAGAGAGTGGGTAGCATCGCCCCCTGGGAAGCAGGTCGATCGGACAGTCAAAAGGTAGGTGCGGGGGTAGAACCTCGGATCGTGCTTTGTCGAAAACATCGCAGAATTCCAAATATACTACGGGCAAGGAGTTGACCTCCTCTGGCAAGGTACACAAACCTCCTACCTTCTGGGGCAGCCTGGTACAGGTCTTGGCACATTGAGCACCCTACTGGATAGGTTCCCGGTTGGTCCAGTCGAGGTGAGGATTATGGAGTTGGAGCCAAGGAAGGCCCAGGATCAGCTCGACGGAAGGAGTGTGAATGACATCGAGGGTAATGGTCTCCGTATGAACCCCGACAAACTGTAGTTGAAGAGGCACCGTCTGCAGCGTGATGAAGGCCGGTTGTAGTGGTCGACCATCAATGGCCTCCAGGCCCACTGGAATCCTCTTGCTGGTAAGTGTAATATTGTTCCGTTCTGCAAAGGCTTGATCAATGAAAGTGCCTGCGGAGCCGGAGTCCACGAATGCCAGTGCTTGAGTATGAAACCCCTCTCCAGACAGCATCACTGGCAGCAGGATCCTGGTGGGAAGGACATCCTTGATGATGGGACTAGGGAGGTAGAGAGTAAGGAGAACAACTGGTTCTATGCTCAGCCGACGAGTCAATGACGCTGCAGGGTATATATAGGTGAGAGGGTCCAATGGCAGAGTAGCGAGGTGGGGGGGTGTGGATGGGCCAGGCTGCGACAGGGATATGTCCAGAGGAGGGGCTAAAGAGCCCAGTAGTAAGGCTGCATTTGATTGCAGCATTGGATAGTGGTAGTGTGCCTTTAAGAGGCTGGTGTGCCTCCGTGTGGCCACGCCTGCGGGCGTGTGACCGGGCACGCGCCCAGACTCGGCACCAGAAGAGGGACGCCGGCGTGCGCACGCCCAGGCGAGACGGCGATCGGCGTCCTGGAGGGAGGATCTCTGCGAGGTGCGGGAGGACCCGGCAGAACTGTGGGTGAGTGGAGAGCACGCCGAGGGCGGCGTGACTCCCGGGTCATTACAGTTAGCACTGGATCCCAACGGAATGGGAGGAGGCCCTCACAGGAAACAATCACGGTAATCACACAGTTGTAAAACAGGACAGGCTTTACTGCATATATGCGCATAACTTATACCAATCACATTCAAGGTTAGCACTGTATTAGGATATGACGTAATCCCCACACCCACCACCGTGTACCCCCACACCGTGTCCACAGTATAACCCCCCTTGTCCCGTGGTCAGCGCTGCCACTATGTGCGAGTACTCGTGTGTGCACGTGTGTAATGTTACCTGCCCAGTGCGACGGCACCTGGGCGTTAAAGGGTCTTCGCAAAGGATCAGACGTGCTTTCTCGCGATGTCCGGTTCCTCTGGGGAGATGACCGGTCAGGGTGGTCCACCCTTGTTACAGTTCCGCTCTCTCTGCGGAGCAGGCTTGATCCCAAGCCTCTGGATGGGAAGCGCAGCGTCCGCTGTGTCCCTAACTGGCTCTTGATAGTAAGGGGCAGGGTCCCTAACCTGGGACCTGTCCCTGAAGCAACACAAGCCAATAGATGGCTCAGGGCTAACTGGGGCCTAGGGGGCTGCTGGCCTAGTGCAGGGAGTCACTGACTCCTGCACCCTCACCTCCTTCCCCTAGCCTCTCCCGGCGCCAACTGACTTGCTCCAAAACAACACGAAATGTATCTAATCTCCTCTGCAGGGAGATGCTACAGCCCTATTGGTTCCCTGGCGTCACGTGGGGTCCCCTAAGGCTCATGGGACCTGTAGTCCCTGCCTAGAGCCCTTCTCTCATTGGTGGTGTGTTCGCGCACTATCACTGCGCATGCGCGAGCTTCAGGGGCCTCCCGTCTCACTATCCTCACTGCGCATGTGCAAGGCAGCAGAACATGGCAGCGCCCTGCACCGGGAACTGCCGGGTGTCCTCGCAACGCAACCGTGGCCCTAGCAACCGGCTGCACGTGTTCCCGGCAACCCCCCACACATGAAAAAAGGCGCGCTGTACGCGCACACGCCCACACCTCCCCGCGAGCTGCCGCTCTACCGCCACGGTGAGTACCCAGAGGGAGGGCCCACAAGGCAGAGGGGGACATGGCTACATCCTCCCCCTGGTAAAAACCCCAACGACCTCGCTTGGGACACATAACTTAGATAACTATATACAGCAGTTATATAATGAAAATGGCACAACATCATTATATAATTAAAAATGCAACAATCAAATGCGATCTTACACTTATCAGCTCTATATCAGCTTGTACATTTCATTGAACCTCACAATAACGGACTGCACTTTGCTGCGAGCCCACTGCTGAGCCTCATAATGGGGTGCCCCAATTTGGTCCTAGGTTACCCGGTTTGGAGGGTACCTTACTTTTTGGCTCCTACGGAGCTGTTCTTCAGCAACCCCCTCTGGGGAGTAATAAGTACAGTCCTGAGGCTCAGCCTCTTCCCTTGAGGGGAGAAATGTCTCTGAACAGTCTCTGTTTGGCACAAAGCACGGGCTCTGTGGATCCAAAGGCTGGCCTGTTGGTGCCACCTTAGTAGGCGTTGGCCTACGGGGCCCTTTACCCGTAGCTCCTCCGGGAGATGCCCCTTTAGTGGAATAGTCCCTTTGAGAGGGTCCTTCCATAGGGTCTTCAGGAGTTTCACATTTGGAGTAATTAGTTACAGTCTCTTGACCAATCTCTGAGAAATTGGACTCACCGTTGAGTGGTGTGGCCACTATTTCTGCTTCTTCGTCTCCCACTTGTGGGATGGGGAGAAGGTGATTACGATGCCAAACCTTTACCCGGCCTTCAGTGTCTTTGATGCGATAGACCGGGAGACCAGGCATCTGTGACTCTACCTCATATACCCCATCTCTCCATCGTTCCGCCAATTTATGTTTTCCGGGGACTCCCAGATTACGAAGCAACACAGCGTCCCCAGGACGTAGCTCCCGATACTTGACTTTATGGTCATCTCGTCTCTTGTTGCCAGCATTCCGTTTAGCTGTAGACTTCTCAGCCTGTTGGTAAGCTTGCTGCAAACTGTCCTTGACTCTTTGCACATATTTGAAGTGGGTAACATTGTGTATCCCATCCGTTGACACTCGAAGACGCACATCTACTGGCAGTCATGCCTCTCGCCCAAACATGAGGAAGTATGGGGAGAATCCAGTGGACTTATGGCGGGTAAAGTTGTACGCGTGTACCAAAGCTTCCACGTGTCGACTCCATTCCGTTTTCTGCGCACCGTTCAGGGTTCCGAGCATGTCCAACAAGGTCCTATTAAATCGTTCTGGCAAAGCGTCTCCTTCGGGATGGTACGGAGTCATCCGCGATTTGGCAATGTTCAGCATTTTGAGTCATTCTCGGATCAGAGTGCTCTCAAAATCTCGACCTTGGTCTGAGTGAAGTCGGTTTGGAAGACCGTTGTAGGCGGACGCTCACAGAGGTATGCAAGGGAGTCTGGTTATAGTGAAATTAAATAAGGCTTTTATTGCGCCTGTTTCCTTAGCATCAGGAAACCATCCAAACAAGGGGTAAACAAAGCTTCTATTCACTTGGGAGTATTTCTAGTGAAATACTATGCAATCCACCACTCCCTTTAGATAAGCATGTCTCCCAGCCCCAAACATATAGCATGAAATGAACAGATATAAAAAAAGTCTTATAAATGAAAGTCTTATCTGTTCCTTGTGGTTTGGAGGGAAAATCTTCTCTGTTCCTGGTTGCTACCTTTTCTTCAGGATTTGTCAGCATTCAGGTTTAGAAGTTTCCTCTGTGTCTTGCAATCAGCCTCTTCTGGTACAGTAGACTCAAGATGTCTGTCCCCATGTCAGTCTCACAAGTTGTGAGAGTAAGGGACAATCTCTGCTTTGTCTCCAAGTTCAGCTCAGGTGTGAGCTAAGGAGTCTCTCTTCCTGTCTCAAAAGACAGGCTTTTCTAAGCAATCTAATCAGGAAGGTGGTGTTTGTTAATTGACTACCAGCAGTTAACCACCACACTGCTGGATTAGAGGCACATTACCTGAACAGGGATAACTCCCCTGTTACATACCTCCCCTGTTTGTGGGAAGCTCGGGCTTGCAACGGCCAAAGCCCATCCTTCCACTCTCATTCTAGATATCTCTGTGACTTGAATGAGAGTGGATGGAGGAAGAGAACCCTCAGTCCCGTTGAGATCTGCGCCCTTTTTCCAGTTCATTCGTGTCTCCTCCTGAAGGTGCTTGAGATCAGCACTCCTCAGTCGCTCGAGGAGGACTTTTTCTAAGTACAGTCTTTTTGCTACGTGCGCGGTCATGATATTTCCCTCACGTCAGGTGCTTGTCTTATTGTAGGCAGACTGTATAGCAGCAGTTGCAGAGCGTTTAAAAACAGCCCTTTGAGTTTTCTGCTCTTGAAGCTGTCTCTCTGCTCTTTTCCCACTCAATGGGGTTGCTAGTTCAGCCTCTTTGGGATTAAGTTGCAATTCCACACCCACTTCCAGAGAATGTCCCACCTTTTCAGCTTTATCAGCTAAGGATTCTTCTGGTTTTGATTCAGCACGTGTACCTTCTTTTGTTGCCTGTTGTGTGGCTGAAGGTTTTGCTAGTGCTTGTTTAGGTGGTTCAAATTTTGCAACCTTGTCTTTCAGATGAGCGGTATTCCCAGCTCTCACTATACCCTTGTCTTCATGGGTTTTTGTGGCTGTGGGATACTGATGCTTAGTCAGGGTCAATACTTGTCCTTGTAGGACTGTAATCTCATCCACGAGAGATCAGTGTTTTTTGAGTGCATCTTGCAAGTCTCTTCTCAGGGAATTTATCTGCATGCTTTGCTTTCTCTGAGCTTGCTTCCACATTTTTATTGCATTGTGAAGCACTATGAATTTCTTTGCTCGGGCCACAGTTACTTGTTTTAGTTTCTGGACCTTCTTGTGCTCCCTTTTGTGCCGGGTCACCTGGGTTCTAAGCTTGGCCTCTAGCGATGCTTTGGTGATGCTCAGGGTAGCCTTCAGTTTCTCATGCTGCTTTGCGGGGACATACTGGGCCATCAGACGTTCCTGCAGCACTTGAATTTCTTTAACAGCCTGCAGATTGTCTTCCTGCAGAGTTCGCTGCTTCTCCTCTGCCTTCTCAACGTGCGTACGCAGACCTTGCATTTGGTTCTGCAATCGGTGCTCTGCTTCAAACTTCTCACCTTCCAAAAGTCTATTTATTTCCTTAAGCTCGTGTAGCTTTTCATTCTTTTCCTTGACTTGAAAAATTTCTTCTTCCTGTTTTAAGTTTTCTCTTTTTAATCTTAAATGTTCTCCTTTTTCAGTCTCTGTACTATTCAGGGCCTCCTTGCAGTCCTCCTTCCATTTACGCACATCTGCTTTGAGATTGACAGTCTCCTGGCGTGAGACTTCCTTCTCTAGGTTGAGGGTCTGAAGCTCCTTCTGAGACACTTTGAGATCTGTCTTAAGATTGACAATCGTTTCTGTATATATGTCCAGCTCCTCAGTGAGACTGTGTAGTTCCTTTCTGGAAACTTCCAGGTCTGTGCGGCAGCTGTTGGTCTCATGATGTGAGGCATCCAGTGCTCTGCGGAGTGTCTGAACCTCTTTCTGAGATACGTCCACCTCTGTCTGGACACTGTTGACCTCCTGTTGTGAGGCATTCAGCTCTATGCGAAGAGTGTGAACCTCTTGCTGGAAGACTGTCATCTGCTTCAGTGCCTCCTCATACTTCCGCTTTAGCGTAGCCATCATTTTATCAGATTGGCTCTGCTTTTCATCCATGGCGGAAATAGTAGCATTTGCAGTATCTAGCTCAGTCTTGAGATCGTCCAATTCTGTCCTGGCTGCAGAGTACATTGCAAGCACCGTCTTCTGTAACTCAGCATTATCTTTCAGTAGCTCCGCGTAATCATCTTTCTTTTGCTTCAATTGTTCACGGAGTATCTCACAGTCATGCCTGGCATTTTTCAGGGCATCCTCAGGGCTGGTCAAGGGATCGACACTCACTGGTTCCGGCTCCGCTTCCCTGGGATGGTTGGTTGAGGGTTCCTCACTGTTGGCACCGGACAGACACTTCTTTGGGGTACACGACTTCTGCCTTGGACCCTCTGGATATTCGGTTATCCGCAGGACGAGTTCTCCATTTTCTCTAGGCTGCAGGGCATCTCGGTCCCCCTTTTTCTCCACAGGGTCTGCGGACGTGTCTGTTCCTTC
>WSYH01019010.1:0-10570 GCA_036426205.1 Ascaphus truei
ATATATATATATATATATATATATATATATATATATATATATATATAAATAAATACAGAGAGAGAGAGAGAGATATACATATATACTCACACACACATGATGAACCAATATACAAATAAATGTAGAAGGGTTATCGGCGGAGATGCCCGGGCTACCATGTAGGGACGGTTTGGAGCTTAAGCTCGCAACGGAGCAGAGACATCACCCGGCAGGGAGACCTCTGGAATTAGAACTTGTTCCTACCAATGCGAGGTTAAAGCCTGCTGCTGTAAGTAGGGCTCCAGTTTTTGTGTTCAGATGACTGCAGTTTTTTGTATATGCCAATGCCTGATTTGGCATAGTTCCTTTAATAAATAGTTTTTTAATTGTTGCTAGGGACTCTAATTGTTTGTGTGATTAGTGCAGTACTGCTACCCTACAGTGTTGCGCTAGATTTTGTTTGTTTGTGTTTTTCTCTTTGCATGGTCTGCGAGCAAGTGTGCGGATCCCTTGAGGAGTATAGGACTTTCCACGGACAATTGGCGCCAGGTTTTTTCTATATTAGTGTTAACCAGCACTCCTAACGGTGGTAGCACATTCATTAATATGTGCATAGGCATACCAACAGCCACACCGTTTCTAGGTGGTATATAGCCACGGCGTTTGCATTTATGAGTGGTATTAGCTCTATGAATTCATCAGCTAGTACACAGGTGATTTACATGTGAATTTTTATGGGTACATATGTGATGATTTACATTCACTGGATCTGTATACCATATGCTCATTAAGCAGTTTACTAACAGTGTGTTCAGTGCTGCTTGTGCAGTATTATAAGAGGTCTCTTTTCACTCAGTACCCACAAGGAACCTGTTTCCATGCACATTAGACGGTTTCTTCCCCATCACACAGTCTTTAAAGTGGCGATTAGCACTCCTGACAAGTGGAAGCACATTAATTAATATGAGCACAGGTATACTAATAAAAACATGCCTCTAGGAGTCTATTGAGCCCCTGCACATTGTGTTCTGTGTTTAACAGCCTCCTCCTTTACTATTTTGGAGCTAATAGCTGGTTAGGTGACTACATGTATCCACCATAAACCTTTCTCTGCATACTAGATAGGTTTCTTTCACCATACACAGCTTATAGAGGCATTAGCACTCCTGACTGTGGAAGCACATTCATTCTATGTACCAGGTATAATTTTATACTAAATAACCACCCAAGCAATGCCTATAGGAGTCTTTGAGCTCTGCACATTGTGTTACTGTGTTTAATGGACCACTCCTTACTTTTTGGGACAATTAGCTTGCTGTAGGTGACTATATTATCACCATGAAACCTTTTTCTGTATACTGATAGGTTTCTTTCCACATACACAGCTTTATAGGGCATTGATTCCTGACAGTGGACGCACATTCATGAATATGTGCACAGGTATAATGAAAAAAAATCACATCTGCTATAGGAGTCATAGAGGAGCCTCTGCACATTGTGTTCTGTGTTTAACAGCCCACTCCTTTACTATTCGGAGTTAACCAGTTGCTGGGGTGGCACATGTGGATGTGTAGGATGAGAGTCTATCTTTCATCATTTATGGGATTCATTGATTTGCAAAGTGAGCACACACTGGTTTAAAAATACAGATCTTTTGTCTGTACCTAGCTATTATGATCTATTCACATTTCACCTTCACCATCTGGGACCTGTCTCACACTTGAGACAGGTATGAACAGCCCCTCACTGATACCAGATTACAACCTAACTTAACCACTCAATAGGGATACTGTTATAGGCTCCCTGGCCGCACAGTTTCTATTACATTAACCTCAATTGCCGCCTACTTCGTCGGTCATTTCTTCATCATAGGTATCATATATGTGTGTCAATTTGTTGAATTTTAACACCCATTATTTTAATTAGTCTATGCATTAAAAATTATTTTTATTTTACATCATAATCAGGGGGTATGAGTGCTTATAGGTGGGTTCTTGCTTCTTTACCATCACTATACGTCACCCATTAGAACCTACCCCACACTATACTTGTCTTAGCGTGAAGCGGGGTTCTATAGATTGATTTTACTGTATAAGTTAGTAACATTATTAGAAAACTGACTCTAATCCCTCGCTCCAATAGTGGGATTTTTAAAATTTAGAATTTATTTTAACTAGTTAGTGTGCTCAATATTTTGATGTAATAAAAATTTGTTATTGTTTTCGTCGTTCTCCTCCCTATCTGAGAGGATTTTTTGTGCTAGCCTTTGGAGATTGTAAGACTACTATTGCTAAGCATTAGAGTGCATAAAGTGGGTCTTTTTCTCTATATCTTTTGGAGATCTTGTAGTTACCTAAACTTAAACCTCTATTGCACCTTCGGTATTATCTTAGGACTTTATTTATTAGGTGAGCGGTTAAAATTTTCTCTTTTATTTAAATTAGAAGCTTAACAAGGTAAACTGATACATTTTGACAGCTAGGCACTTCAGCTAGACCGCAAACCAACTCATTCAATTAACCCTGATGTTGCAAGGTCTAGGGCTTAGAAGTGATCCGTATGCTTCAAAGCGGCCACCCATACATAGGCACGCTTCTTCAATCAGCGCTTTGTTTAGCGCTCAGAGCTCCCCCTTGGTGTCGCAAAACCCAATTGGCACAGTCACATACACTTCTATTACTGCACCTAGGAATTGAGCTGCAAAATGGGGACAATAAAGATGGTAGGGGAAAAACATGTCAGTGGTGGTGCACATACAGTTAACCACTTCGTCCCACACGATTTAGGGTTAATCAGCCGGGTATAATGCCTTTATTAATAGCCTGATTAACCCCCTGGCCACATCATCCTAATATCCTCATTTCCATCCACATCTCCTCTCTGCACACACCATCTCTACCTGGAAGTGTTCAATTAGCTTCATTTAAGTAGCTATGTGTTTAGGTCACGTGACTTAATTAATTTAAATTAGTTACAACACATTACAAAAAAATTAATCGATAAACTCAATGTCTGTCTAGAAAATATGAATATGTGTTCAAGCTATTCAAATGTATTATAACACGATTATATTTTTACACGTGATTGTAAATATTCATATTCCTTGGTTACTTAAAACAATTATTTTTTAAATGAACACAATGGACGGTTAATGCAACAGTAGTCACCAATAGGTGTAGCATTTGTTAGATTGTGAACACTGTTACTAAATCATTGACGTGTAAATCTACTTTGGAATTTTAATTTATTAAAAATATTTTTATTACCAAAAATATTAAAGATGTGCAAAATTCAATATGCAAACTACAACGAATTGCTACACTGATGACCGATCCGTTTCTCCTGTAATCGATCGCTTGATCAGGGTTATTATGTCACATATTGCACAGCATTGTGGGAAAATTGAGTCCTGAATCTGCTTGGTGTGGCAGTTACTAGATATAATTGGTATAAAAGGACAAAAACAATCAGAAGAGGAAGGGGATTGAACTTTGGAAAATGTGTAATACAGTATAAATATTGGGTGGTCGTGGATGGCTGGCTCCGGTGGGGGAGCCGCCTGCTTGGTCTCTGGCCTTTCCTCTCTCCCCCCCCCCCCATCCGGTTTGTGTATGGGAGAGAGAGAGTTGTGTGCAGGGATGAGAGAGAGAGAGAGTTGTATGGTGTAGGGAGAGAAAGAAAGAGGGTGTGTGTGCAGGACACCAGAAGTACCCCCCCAATCAGTCATCCTCCCAACCAATCATCCAGTCAGTCACCCCCCCCACTCAATCACCCAGTCAGTCAACCCCCACCCAATCACCCAGTCAATCACCCAGTCAGTCACCCAGTCAGTCACCCCCTCACCCAATCCCCAGTCTGTCACCCCCGAACCAATTACCCTGTCAGTCACTCAGTCACCGCACCCTCCAACCAGCACCCCACACCCAGTAGTCACCAGTCAGTCACCCAAAACCCCCACCCAGTCACACAGTCACCCCCACAACCCCCACCCAGTCAGTCACCCACTCTCTCCCACTCGTCACTCTCCCCACTCTGTCACTCTCCACTCTGTCACTCTCCCACTCTGTCACTAACCAACTCTCCCACTCTGTCACTTTCCTCTCTTCTCTCACCCTCTCTCCCTCTCACCCTCTCTCCCTCTCACCCTCTCTGCCTCTCAGCTCTCGTCTCTCAGTCTCTCTCTCCTCAGCCTCTCTCTCTCAGCCTCTCTCTCTCACCTTCTCTCTCTCACACTCTCTCTTCTGTCTATGTCACCCTCTCTCTTGCTTCTCTGTCACCCTCTCTCTGTCTGTGTCACTCCTCTCTCTGTGGCCCTCTCTATTCTCTCTATCTCTGTTGCCGTCTCTTCTCTGTCGCCCTCTCTCTCTGCTTCTCTCTCTTCGTCACCCTCTCTCTCCTCTCACCCTCTATCGCTCACCCACACTCTGTCTCTCTCACACCACTCTGTCTGTCTCTCTCACATACTCTGTCTGTCCTCTCAAAAACTCTGTCTGTCTCTCTCACCACACTCTTTCTGTCTCTCTCACACACTATCTTGTCTATCTCTCTAACACTCTCTCACTCACTCTCTGTCTGTCTCTCTCCCTCTCTCTTACACACTCTCTCTGTCTCACTGAAGAAGAGTAGGGGCCCCAGAACAGAGCCTTGCTGGACACCACAGGTGATATCCAAGTGGTTGGACGATGTTAGAGCGTTATGGACAGATGTTGGGATCTACCATAGGTAGGATTGAAACTAGTTTAAACCATGCTTTCCTATTCCAGAGCATGGAGTTTGTTAGGCAAGATACCATGATCAACAGTATCAAAAGCCTTACAATATCTAGGAATATTGACACCAGTGAGTTGTCCCTGTTCCATTCCACACTGATTTTATTGACAAACTTTTAGCAGGATAGTTACCGTGGAGTGTTGTGGGACGAAAGCCAGATTGGAATTGGCTAGGGGAATTTGTCTTGGTATAGTAATCTCTTAATTGGGAGTGGACTTGGATAGTATTGGGTAGAAGAGAGATTGGCCGTAGTTTGAGACAGTGTTTTTGTCCCCACATTATGTCACGTGTATTGTTAAAGCGCTATGTTCTGTCCCTGGATGGCACTATATAAATAAAGACATACATACAAATTTCTACTACTTAAATGTACTTTTATTTTGAGTACGAAAATAGTAATAAACTTCAGAGACAAACGCCCTAAAAACTATTGTAGACGATAAAACGAAATTCTGAATTCTGTTATGGTTTATAGAAAAGAGTAATTGAAATATGCTTTTTAAAAGTTTGAATAAAATATTTTAAATCTAAAGGCTGGACATTAAAGTGCAGTTCTAGTTCAATTTGTTATTGTTTATGGGATATTAAAATATCTATAATATACTGTACTCTTTTGCACATACTCTTTAAAGATCGATGTGAAATGAATGCAAATAATAAGTAATAAATCAACTTGATCTTAAAAAATATGATGTTAATAGCAAAATGGAGTCTACCATGGACCCGCAAGATATGTCAAATGGATAGGGGTATTTTATTACAGTTGCAAAATGGACTGCCTTAGTATATTTTGCCTTCGAGTTTATACTCAATATTGAAAAGAATAAACTTTGACTTCTTACAACATCGTCTCTTTAGGATAACCTTCTTCTGTCCTGTCAGATTTTTCACTTGATTTATAATTCATGATAAATTATACAGGGGAAAATAACTTGTGCTATATGTTATCATCCTATTGTGCTTGGGACACTTACTGTAAATGGCATGCTTTTATGCTGTATTTGTGTCATGTAGTTTCAGCATATACTAAAAGAAATCAATTCCCAGTCTGGATATTATTCTTTTTTATTTAAAAAAATCAATCTTTGTCATGTAAAGTGTATTTCTAATTCTGACAGCTCGTGAGTAATATATAATACTTGGCACCATCAATTGTGTATACATTTCCTATATTCTTAAAATAAAATACACATCTAAGAAAAAATTAAAATTTAGTAAATTAGCTCCATGTTCTATAGAAAAACTAGAAGAATACTATTTTACAGTTGAGATGTTATAGTCTGTGTCACTGAGTTGAAGAAAATATACTCAGCAATAATCTAGTTATTATCTCATCTTAAGTCTGACATTGCTTGATTTCAAAAGTTGGAAAGCTTAGTGATCAAGGGGCCTCATGCAGAGAGCAGCGCAAAAAGTGAAAGCGGGCATTAATTGGCGGATTGCCTTCAGAAAGGCAGAAGAGAAAACGGCAAGTTTAAAAAAAAGCGCCATTTTTTTTTTTCCCCTTCAAAATCGCCGCGCGCCTGGAGAGTTTAAATTCTCTCCAGTTTTTTTCTCTGCCGTATGCAGAGAGCCGCGATCGCCTCAGTGGGTGTTCGCGGCAAAAAAATGGCGCGATTTTCAACATTTTCCTCTCCACCAAGCAGCTGGCGCTCCGCGGCCGGTTGAGAGGGAAAAAAAAAAAACGCGATTTTTTCCCAGTAGTTTCAACAGCGCTAATAGCGCTGGTTGAAACTCTCCATATGCAGAAAGGCAGTTTTCTGCCCCTTTCTGCATATGGAGATAAAAACTCTCCAAAAAAGGTAAAAATTTTCCCCTCTCCATTCTGCATAGCGCTGCTCTCTGCATGAGGCCCATAATCTGTAAATAGGAGATAATGAGAGAAATAATCTAGCAGTGCTTTCGATTGAACAGTGGTGAAGTTCTCGGAGCGCTAATCCAATATACAGCCATTTATTATCATGTAATTTAAACCTGGAGCGTATGACTGAGTCATTTTTGGACATTTGTCCTGGACAGAGTTGAAGTGGTGTAATGCATTGTAATTCCTCTACACTTCTTGACTGATGTTTGAAACTTAAAATGGGACAAGGTTTTTGGTTGAGACTTTAACATGGTGTAGCGGGGTATCCCCTGGCTACTATTCTACCCAATGGCCTGGCCACTAAACCCTTGTATTACAGGCTTGCCAGTAGTTGTATGGGGTTTCCCCTTCACCTTTGGTACTGCACTTCAGTGGACAGCAGAGGGTGGCACATCCGTTGTAGCTGGGACAACGGGGTGCTGTACAGTATATGTACTTCCTGAAGATTCAAATTCTGAGGAGGGACGAGTCTTGATTCTGAGTTGAACTCATGAGTTGAACAAAGTTGATTTCAACCTCCAGGAACCCCTACTTCCGAGATACAGGCCCGGTATGGGGTGCCATTATCCCCTCTGCTTTGTTTAGATCCCACGGTCACATGACCCACAGGATTTTAACATGGGGTTACCGACACTCTATCCGGGGCAGTATCTCGGGAAGTAGGGAGTCCCAGGACCGGAAATCAATGCGGTTCAGCTCAGGAGACCCCTGCTAATTACTGTAATGTGGACGTTTAATAAACCCCCCCCCCGATTGCCTGTGAGAGGCGTGCAGTTAGAGTGACTGATTCAGCCTTATCTCCTACTGCGGTCTATTACAGGCAGGCAGACCCCGGTAGGACTCAAATAGCAGGGACCCCTGCTGTGTACTCTGGTGGGCCATTAGTCTGAAACTGACCATCTAGGGTCCACACGTGACGCAACGCGGGATTGTACCCAGATATATCCTTAAAATAACGGCCGCTGCATCTAACTAATAAAAGCTTCTGCTACATGTTTAGATTATGAATTAATGTTAAAAAAAAGTATAGGTAAATTGAAAGCTAAAAAGCTTTCACAAAAATTCTGTTTTTAGAAATGAGTCAATACTGATTATGATCACGTTAAAACTCACGATACCTGAAAGACAAAGGAACCTTAAAAGGTGGGAAATCCTGAATACCCTGTAATTAAACACTGAGAGAAAGCAGGCTAAAATTGCCCCTAAATACATAAGTACATAGGATGTGGAAACCCTTTATGTGGCAAACATTGATACCATCCTGTTCACAAAAATTAGCAAACAAATCTGCAAAAATGTTATCATTCATTATCAAACTAAATATACACAGGAAATTATGGTGGGAAAAGTGTCTCTTCATTACATTTTGTACAGCAAAGACAATACATAGGACACAAACTCACAGAAACAAATAAAATTGTTTATTGCCATTGATTTGTAGTCACTGCATACTGTTCATGTGGATGGGAAATGAGAATCTAGAGACTAAAAGAAAAAAAGCAAAACTCTTTAGAGTTAGGTATTGCTTGTATTTTCTTGGAATCAATTGTAGATGTGTGAAACTTTACAACATCATTCTCATTATTTTCAGGGTTTTTTATTTATTTTGTGAAAGTGGCTTACTGGTCAACCAGTCAAAAACATTTTAAGGTCTAAAAGTCATTAAATATCACACATTTCCAAAATCAATTTTTTTGATTGAACTGACATTGTCTGTCTGTGTCCACTCCCTGACCTCAGTGGCCTTGGTTCTATGCTTTAATATTATATTATTATATTTGTGTGTGTAACGCACTTTCCCCCACACTATGGGAGATATGGCGGCTACGGTGTGTGTGGTGCCTATCCTGTGGTTCACAGGAGGCCTGAAACTCCGCCGCTGGGAACCTGGGGTGTACCTGATTCATCTGTTGACACCGCTTGCACCTGCAAGGATCCCAATGGAGTGGGATAATAATACCAATAATACACACACAAGTACAGGTTGTGTGAAAAAGATAGTACATGGTTTTACATATCGAGACATAATAACAAATATCTGTTCTTAGAAGGACTTAAAAATTAGGTAAATACACCTCAGATGAACAACAACACATGACATATTACACCGTGTCATGATTTATTTAACAAAAATAAAGCCAAAATGAGGAGAAGAAGCAGCACAGTATGTGTGAAAAACTAAGTACACCCTTACTGCTTCCATAGGAATTAAGATGCTAAGTAGCAGACAGTGCTGCTGCAATAAAATGCCCTTAATTAATTGATCATCAGCAAGTGTGACCACCTCTATAAAAGCCGAAAGTTTTAGCAGTTTGCTGGTCTGGAGCATTCAGGTGTGTGTTAACACAATGCCAAGGAGGAAAGACATCAGCAATGATCTTAGAGAAGCAATTGTTGCTGCCCATCAATCTGGGAAGGGTTATAAGGCCATTTCCAAACAATTTTAAAGACCATCATTCTACAGTGAGAAAGATTATTCAAAAGTGGAAAACTTTCAAGAGACTTGCCAATCTTCCCAGGAGTGGACATCCCAGAAGATTCACCCCAAGGTCAGACCGTGCAATGCTCAGAGAAATTGCAAAAAAAAACAAGAGTTACATCTCAGACTCTACAGGCCCAGTAGCATGTTAAATGTTAAAGTTCATGACAATACAATCAGAAAAAGACTGAAACAAGTATGGTTTGTTGGAAGGGTTGCCAGGAGAAAGCATCTTCTCGCCAAAAAGAACATGGCAGCACGGCTTAGGTTTGCAAATTGCATCTGAACAAATCACAACAATGTCCTTTGGACAGAGAATGTCCTTTGGAAAGACGAACAAAGGAACAATGTCCTTTGGACAGGAAGAGAAACCAAAACACAGCATATCAGCACAGACACCTCCATACCAATGTCAAGACGGTGGTGGAGGGTGATGATTTGGGTGCTTGTTTTGTGCCACAGGACCTGGGAACCTTGCAGTCATTGAGTAACCATGAACTCCTCTGTTATACCAAAGTAGTATTCTAGAGTCAAATGTGAGGCCATCTGTCCGACAGCTAAAGCTTGACCGAAATTGGGTCATGCAATAGGACAATGATCCTAAGCACACAGCAAATCTACAACAGAATGGCTGAAAAAGAAAATAATCAAGGTGTTGCAATTGCCCAGTCAAAGTCCACAGGTGTCTGCGGGGGGCCTCGGGTGGTTCTCACGGGGTCTGGGAACTCACGAGTGCTCACTATGGGTCCGCGGTGCCCCCAGGATGTGGGACCACCACTTCATCCCCGCACCTACGGGGCCATGTTGCCCCCACGGATGTGGACCACCGGTTCTTCCCCGCAGACTACGGGTCCGTGGTGCCCCCACAGATGTGGACCACCGCTTCATCCCCGCAGGTGTCACCCGTGGAACCACCAGCCTGATACCGTGAGATACCCGAGGAGACCGCAGGTGGTCTCCAGATGTCTCACGCAGAAACAAGGAACAAACCTGAATGTAAAAAAAAATAAACCTGGCTTATACATTCAATACATACAGCCCCCCAACAACCTACAGTACATAATGTGCAAAATAACTATTATCCAGATAGGGATAATGATTATTTGACCATTTATAAACACATTAACAAGCATATTAAAATAAATAAAATACTACTGACATCATCAATAAGAAGCCCCCATCGCCAGCAACATCCTGTCTTCGTTGCCCACAAAATACATAGCCAATACATAGCCAATACATTGCAATTACATTCAGATATCAATTAACCCCTTAAACACCTTATCGGATAATAACCGCAAAGGTAATTAAGGGGTTTAGCCACCCTGGGCCGATACCCACCCTTCACCCATTCATTTGTACAGTGGCTTCATCATGCAACTACTGTAGTAATATATATATATATATATATATATTATATATATATATATATATATATAATAAATACAGAGAGAGAGAGAGAGATATACAATATACTC
>WSYH01001921.1:0-10388 GCA_036426205.1 Ascaphus truei
GGGGGGGGGCTGCTGACATGGAATTGGCTGGGGGGATGTGGAGGGGTATTGTGTGTTTGATGTGGAGAGGTGTATTGTGTGGGTGAGGGGGAGAGATGGGGGTATGAGAGATAGATGGGGAGTATCGTAAAGGTTAATAGTGAGGTGTTCTGGGGGAGATATGAGGATGATGAAAGAGGTGCTGGAGGAGAGATGATGATGATGATGATTTAACCCGTGTGGCCCAAAAATTTTTTCCTTGGAGCAGTTCGGCCCTTCTCACTTTACAAGTTGGTCAGGCCTGCTATAAAGAGACTTAGAGAAAGATATATGAGTAACATTCACATGTCAGAGGAAATTCAATACTTATCTTATATCATGGTTAGGCAGTAGAAGGAATCAGGACCTGCAACTTACAAATGGGCATTCAGATCAAATTCAACATTTAGACCAAATGGTGCTAAACATCCCATTTTATAAATCCAAAAGGATTCTTTTATAATTAGTTCCTAGTCTCTGCTACCATCCTTCCTGTGGGGCATACTACTGAGGACAGCGGCCCAAGTTCAGAACATGTATAGGGTTTAGATTCTGTACATAGGTCTCTGCACTTGGGACTTTAGGTTGTTCCCCAATTAAAAGAGAGGTAGCGCAAAGCCAAAGAACAAAGGAGAGGGGTCCAAATCAAGCAAAAATAGGATTTATTAGAAAGACAATAGAATTGAGGAAAACCCTCCTACGCATTTCGTACCTTAGTACTTTATCAAGGAGTAAAATACACTTGTGTCTTGCAGTCCTTTTGAATCCCAGCGAGGCACTCTGTTTCGTGCCCAAAAACGTAATGACATCATGACGTTTGAACCGATGCGCATGCGCACTGCCCAGAACCACCCAGAACTATGCCCAGAACTATGACGTCACGCTTCTCCGGGAGGAAAAAGAAAAACAGAGCCCCTGAGGGATCAAAAATCTTAAGTAAAGGACTCTGTCAAACTGCCCATGAGAAACTTCAAAACAAAGGCATACGACAGAGCCTGCTCTATATGACACAGCGCAAGAGAGCAAAATCAACTGTCTCAAATCTGGAGAGAAATACAGGGAGGATCACTAAACCCATAAAACAGATATTACAATAAAGTTAAACAAATAACTAATAATAACCTATACACAAATTTACAATAAAAAGGACTGATATCACAAAAACAGTACAACAAAAAAATACGACAAAAATCATAAAAACAAACAATGAATAAAATCAGAAAAATCGATATCAGAAAATACAATATATCTGAAAAAACATCCCCACACTTGTTTCCAGTGGTTCACAGATTTAGCAAACAAATATAATACAATAATGAAAGATAATTGATGTACAGTATATATGTGTCATGCACAACTGTTGACAAAGATAAGTCTTAAAACAAAAGAAGAAAGAGGGGAATTGGGGGAATGGGGAAGGAAAAAATGGGGTTAGGGGAGGAGGAAGGGGGAAGGGTCGAGGGAGTTGGATATGTACTTGTTATATTGTTATAAGTATAATAATTACGTATAGTCCTATATTATATTGTAGAACAATGCTGTACTATATATGAATAATCAATTAAATGGAAAATATACATATTCAAACCAATAGAATAATGGATGCAGATATAGAAATAGCAACATAATTAATTGACAAAATCAATATCAATGATTTAGAGAAAATGGCTCAAGACAAATGCACATGACCCATAGCAAAAAAATGCTATGAATTTGGCAAAAACAATGACCAGATGATATGTCAAAAATCGTCTCAAGTGTACAAGTGTAATAAAGAACCAAACACTTGTAGCAAAAAAAACTACTATTGTATTGTAATTGATGAAATTGTTGATCCTAAATCTTTTATGTGGAGAGCTGGAGAAAATAGCCGTGGAGGGTTTCATATGTTTACATGCTTTACATGCACCACACTGAAATGAGCCTTTTGTCAAAAAAGATGAAGTCCTATTTGTTGTTAATTTGTGTATAGTTTATTATTAGTTGTTTGTATAACTTCATTGTAATATATTTTTTATGAGTTCACTGATCCTCCCTGTGTTTCTCTCCAGATTTGAGACAGTTGATTTTGCTCTCTTGCGCTTGCGCTGTCGCATAGAGCAGGCTCTGTTTCTGTCTTTGTTTTTAAAATTCTCACTGGGCAGTTTGACAGAGTCTTTCACTTAAGATTTTTGATCCGTCTGGGGCTCCTTTTTCTTTTTCCTCCCGGACAGGTGTAATGTCATCTGGGCGGTGTGCATGCGCATCGTTTCGGACATCATGACGTCATTACGTTTTTGGGTGCAAAACGAAGCGCCTAGCTGGAATTCAAAAGGACTACAGGCACAAGTATATTTTACTCCTTGATAAAGTACTAAGTACGAAACACGTAGGAGGATTTTCCTCTATGCTATTGTCTTTCCAATAAATCCTATTTTTGCATTATTTGGACCCCTCTCCTTTGTTCTTTGGCTGTGCGCTACCTCTCATGTTATCTTTGGACTCCAATTCAGCAGCTGCACATCTTTTCCATCATCAGGAAGTGGATGATATTCTATTATTTTCCCATCAAACAGACTGTGTGTACATAGTACCTTCTATTGAAATGGACACTCACAAAGAAACAGAGGGTCTGTGATTATTTCACTGATCCCCTGTTTTCAGGGTTTATCTGTTATTCCTGGTATTTCATGGACATATACTCACCACATTTTTCTTGACCAGGGAGGCTGTGAGGTAGCTCCTAGTTCCCTACCTGCCCTGAACCCAGACGTAATGTATGAATAATTACAGAGACCGGAACTGGTGGTATAAATGTCTGCGGCTATTTATTTTATAACAAATAACTAATTAATGGGGTAAATGCCACTCCCTGCCAGAGTGCTCCTTTGACAGGAGGGGGGGGGGCGGTCACGCTGACCCCGTGCCCCCTTTTCAGATGGCCCCTGCGACCTGGCCGTGGTCGCGAGTTGGCTCCTGGAAGTCATGTCTAAATGACCTTGCCCACTCGCACTCCCACTGTGCTTAAACAACTCAGCTCCCAGTCTGGCAAGACCAAGCACCTACCCCCCAAATGCTGCCGCGACATAGACAAACTGGTTAATGACCCTTCCTCTTAGGAACTTCATTCCTTCCCTTTCTTTGAAAAGTATAAAGACTTCATACTGTAACAGAACACAGAGACATCAATATTCACATGTAAAACATGACAGGTAAACAATTGAATTGTTGACAATTCGCTAACTTTCAGTGTTATGGTTGCCCTGCACTATTCTTTACCAAGGGATGGGTGGGTGGTAAAATGCTGGTGGGCAGCAAACAGGCCGTGCTCCAACCAGCTGGGATTTAAGTAGCCACGAGTAGCCCCTCCCCAGCTAGGGGAGGTGAGGGGGCTGGCCCAAGAGGCGGAGACTAGTCCCCTGGTCAGGAGGCCCCCTGCCAATGGCTAGGGGTCTGCTTGACCAGGGAGGATTTGAGGTAGCTCCCTTTTCCCACCCTGCTCCAAACCCACATGTAACGTACAAATAATGACAGAGACCTGATCTGGTGGTATAAAAGTCCACGACTATTTATTTTATAACAAATAACTAATGGGGTAAATGCCAGTCTCTGCCAGAGTGCTCCTTTGACAGGAGGGGAGGAGATGGTCAGTCGGTCCTTGAACCGCTGACCCCGTGCCCCCCTTTACAGCAGGGCCCCTGCGACCCAGCCATTGTCGCGAGCGGGCTCCCAGAAGTCATGTCTAAATGACCCTGCCCACTCACAATCCCCCAGACTTTCATAGACCAGCTCCCTGTGTGGCAATACCAAGTACCTATCCACCAAAAGCCCAGATTAACCCCCTTAAACTGGGCCCATACTGCCAGACCCACAAGGACCCTCTCCAACCCTCCAACAAGCTGTTATTGAAAAGGTCCACCCCAATGTCCGACACATGAACCCAGTCTTCCCTGAACAAAACACTCAAGCTAGCATCAACATCTCAGTGTCTGATCTCCCATCCACTGCACTGTGCTATGAACTTGCCTGTGGCCCTATTCACCTTCTTACATGCCCTGTCAACCGCTCGCGGTACCCTCGTGCCCCTCCATACCCGCCTATAGACAATGTCTGATCACATGACCTGAAAAACTGGCCGACAGGCAAATATAATTGCCTAGTCCGGCCTAATGGGTTCGTTCAAGTCAATCGAGTGCAAAACCGCCACGTCATTACTCCTGCGTGAATGAGAATGATATGGAGAGGCCTCCCATCCCTGGCTAACACCATGCCACATCACCCCCCAAACCCGCTTGCAAAACCTGATTAGTCACACCAAGGTGCCACATAAGCCTCCCACGTACCTGAGCCATGGAAGCTCACACCAAATTCATCACTGTGTGGTCCCCAATGCCCATACGTAACAGGGCAATGTAAGCCGATCTGGTCCGCCTCTGGTGCCCACTTCCAAAATTCTGTCATCCGTCCTTGGACTTAAAGGGGAAGCAACCTAGGCGGTGACCCGGGCTAAGCCTCATCTTCCTCCATTGCCAGTTCTGTGTCATTGAACCACCCCGGGGGCATCACCTGCCACCCCAACCCTTGTGAGGGCACCCTGCACTGCTGACTTGCCACCACACCACCTGAAACAGCTGCAGCCGATTTGTTCCCACGCTGTCCTGTGCCCCTCCATGACTCCCTGGCTCGCAGCTCTGCCACTGGGGGCTAAGTTCTCTACCAATGCTATATAGAGGATATCCTTTTTATCTGGAGGGGTACTCAAGAGTCTTTGGATGCCTTTTTGGTTTATTTAAATCAGAATCCCTTCAATTCCATTTTTAACTCAGTTTCTAGCAAGGACTATGTAGAGTTCCTTGACCTTGTTATCTATGTGGAACACGGTCAAATTGAAACCAAAACCTTCAATAAAGTTGTTGAAAGGAATACTAAATATTAGCAAGTAGTAACCACCATTCCGTGTGGTTAAATAATGTACCGTATGGACTGTTCCGTCATTTGAGGCGGAACTGTTCCAAACTAGAGGTCTTTGAACAACAGGCAGAACAGTTAAAGATTAAATTTAAAGAAAAAAATTACAGGGATGATGTTATTAATAATGCATATAACAAATCAAAATTAGGAACTAGGTGTGATCTTATTACATAAAAAGATAAAAGTATCAAAGACAATATCAATTACAGTGAATTTGCCTTTTTTTTTACAGAGTTAAGTAATCAGGCTAAAGATGTAAAACAAAATACTCATTAAACACTGGGAAATGTTGACAAGCGGTCCGATTTTGCGAAATCTACTGCCTAAACAGCCTAAAATTATATTTTCTAAAGCTAGGAATATTAAAAATCAGATTGCTCCTAGTAAGATTAGGAGTATTCCAAATAATTCAAATTGGTTGTCTTCTAGTGTTAAATCTGTGGGTTTTTACAAATGCAATAAATGTAGCAGTTGCAGAAGTAATACTTTAATAACAGGTTGTGTTAAGGAATTTATATCTCATGATCAAGCACACAAACACAAGATTAAACATTTCAGCACGTGATTCTGTATACATTGTGTATCTTTTGATTTGCCCATGCAATCAATATTATGTGGGTAGGACAAAAAGGAAACTAAAGATTCGTATGTAAGAACATATTCGTAATATTAAGATAGGGTTGGAGACGCATAGTGTCAATCATTTTTAATTATGTCACAATTGTGATCCAACAGGTATCAGATTTTTTGGCATACACTGGCGACACACTTTATTCGAGCTCGGCTAGTCCCACGAATTCGGGTATACCCGAGTGTATTGAGGTTTGTGACTGTTTTCTGCCCGAGTGCATTGAGGTATTTTCCAAGCAGGGATTGAAGCATTTTATTCCCGCTGGCTGCAATACTGCACAGTATATATATATATATACTGCATTACAATTCATGAATTTATGACATCTGGTAGACACGCGAAGCATTGCAGCCTATTAAATCCTAATCATTATCATTTAACAGATCAGCCGCCCGTCAGCCAGGCATGAACCCAGGCTGGGAAAGCAAACGCAACGGGGCTTGTCAGAGGTGAGGAGCGGCGCATTCCAGGTATCTGCCAGGTACATACTGGGTATTTGCTCGAATAAAGTGTGTCAGTGCAGTAGACCAATGTAAACAAAACTATCGTGGAGGTGATAGGATTGTGGCTATCAATAGGTTGGAGACCACATGGATTTTTAAATTAAAAACACTCTCACCTTTGGGTCTCAATTTAGAGATTGATTTAGTTTCCTTTTTGTAAATTTCTCATGCTAACTCAGTTTGTGGTGCATATCTGTTGTTAATTATAAATTATTGTAAGATTATGTGTTCTTTCACATTGAGTTATATATTAGTTCTGGGTTATCCTTTGTCAGTATTCATTTTAATTATGCATAAAGTTTTAATCCCAATTATCCATTTATCAATTAGAAAGGGAATTTTAGGGAGAGTTTCAGCAACTCCAATCTGTACCCCTGACGAAGCCTATCCAGGCGAAACTAGTTGGGAAGCAGATTTGAGGAGGATTCAGGAGGATTACACTGGAGGACTTGCCATTCAAGACTGAACTAACACAGACAATCACATGGAAGTCTCGTGAGATGGGATTAGGAGTCCTACGTGACGCGGAAGCGATCCGGTAGCAAGGAGGGGATAGTGAAGGAGGACTTGGGACATTGCTCCAAAAGATTGAAAGAACCCAGGTGCCGATGAGCAGAACTATCCGTGAGGGGAGTGTGACAAACTACCCCGTTAGATACAATTGTCAACAGTGTTCATTGGCTGTGTGGCAGTGTGGCTCCGGTGGATATATCCTTTTTAAAGTTTTTATGTGTATTGTCTTATTAAATTAATTGTACAATTGTACATTTTGTCCACACCTCGATTTACTATTCTTGATTATTCCTCTGGGATCTGAGTTAAGTTTGCTGATCACATCGTGGAGGAGTGACCAGACGGAGAGGACCATCCTGTGTGAAGGAGTAAAGTATTGTGTATACTGCTGATCTTTGTTTATCATCTTGTAAGTGCACCTTGAACAGCAGGTTATTTGCTGATTTCCCATATCAGATTACACTATGTGTTGTTTTCTATTTTTCTTTCTCTCCCGTGTGCTATAGGTTCAGCTGTTCCTGCCACTGGAGGCTGCCTCCCTGCTTGCGGACCCTGTTCTACGCCCCTCCATGATGCCCTGCCTCGCAACTCTGCCACCGGAGGCTGCCGCCCTGCTTCCGACCAAGGTCTTCTACCAGGTGTGGCCTGCCACCGCAACCTTCATGGCCAGGCCTCACCATGGGGGCCGGCATCATCACTTGGCAATTGTTTAGAGCATGAAGTGGCTTGAATGTACCAGCCTTGTCCATAACCATGGCCTTGTCTGCTTGTGAAGAAGCTGTCTAGCTGCTGGTCTAATCAGCCCTCTTCATGGTTCAACGACTCAGCTTGGAGTAGACTAAATTGCTCAGATATTGCGAGTGCCATTGCTAGTGTGGGATGAGAGCAATGTCTGTGAGTGTATGTGTAATTAAACTTGTTGTGATGCGCTTCTGCAAGAGCCACGACTGGCCTTCTTATGATACTAACAGAGAGTGTGCTTGTGCGTTAGTGTTTTAGCAAAACACCAAGGATGCCACGAATCAAGACAGGGGGGGGGAAATCAGCCGGCTGCCAACTTAGAAATCCCAGCTGAAATAGACAAGAAATATGCAACCGTTATAATAATCAGGTCGGAAACCCGACCATGTCTCATAAAATACATGCGTACATACCATATCACATAGAAAAAGAGATGATCCAGGGCTCCACGGATCATATCAAATGCCAGTCACTTGATAAAGGCCTTGCTGTGGCCGAAACGTCGTATATTCTGACAAATAAATTCTTTGTATTGAAATCCGTGGAGCCCTGGATCATCTTTTTTCTATGTTATTGGACTGCTACAGATAGGCTATTCCTTAACAAGGCGCACCGGTGTTTGCGCAAGTATCATTAATTCTTTTTGCATCTGTTTGCATTGCTAAATTGTGCAGTATATCCACTTATATACATACCATATAACCCTTTATGCTCGATGCAACTATGTATTTGCAACCATACTTATGCTATTATAACTCCACTGGAGCGGCAATAATAATGAGTTAAATAAGTCATCTAAATTGTTGGGAGTGTATCTCTTGGCCACATAACCCTGTAACAGAGTAAATGACAAAGCCCTGTTTATTAAATTTCTGAGTTTATTAATCCAGAATAATTCCCTCTGGAAAAAATGTAGGTTAAATTGGTCATTGTATGTTCCCCTGAGTCCAGATGTGCCTTTTATCTCATATCACACTGCCCCCTATATATTAGAGAATGCCAAAGTACAATATATTTGGCTTACTAAAGTATTTATTCGCTGAGTTTCGAATCTAAGATGTGTAATCAATAAGATGTAAACCCGGTATTGTGAGATTGTATGTGCAGTTATATATATTTACAGTATGCAATGACCCCTCACCCCAGTTTTCAGTTTTATTAGATGACATGCACTCATGTACTGCATAACACCATGTGGCTGGCACCCTTGTGAGGAGCCTGCCTTGCTCATTGCTTGACACACATAACCTCAGTTGTGATTTCTCTATTATGAGAGAAACAGCCCTCCCTGCAAGAGCAGCGCACGCTCAGCCTGCCAATGCATATGTCATTGTGCACTTACCCGCTATATTCTCGTAAACCTTCCAGGGATCTCACAATGCTGATTTGGTACAAAATCACAGATACTCCATCGTTCGCGGCTGATGTTTCACAGCAGGAGATCTCACATAACATGATAAAATCTGGAATCAGATATACTATACAGTGGCAACATACTTTATTCTCGCTCGGCTAGTCCCGCGAATTTGGGTATACTCGGGTGTATTGAGGTTTGTGATCGTTTTCTGCCGGAGTGTATTTTCCCGGCAGGGATTGAAGCATTTTATTCCGGCTGGCTGCAATACTGCAATGCCGTGTAAAAACACATGGGGGCGCTTGCGAGCTGTTCTCTTTGAAGCCGTCCCCTATAATGAATTGTAATGCAGTATATATACTGTATATATATATATATACTGTATAACAACAGCCCCTATAACCCCTAACATACAGTACTGTACATATACAGTACTGTATATGCACATACATAAATGATACTATCGGCCGGCGGGGGCGAGAGGTGTTTGCAGCAGAGAGAGATCCGCTGCTCTCTCTCTCTGCGCAAACATCGGCACATTAAAAATTATTTTCAATACATTTTTATTTATAGTGTAGATGTGCAGGGGGTCTCTATTTTCAATACATTTTTATTTATAGTGTAGATGTGCAGGGGGTCTCAGGAGCTGAACCGCACTGGTTTCAGGTCGGGTGACCCCCTGCTCCCTGAGATACAGACCCCTACTGCTCAATATTATTAAAAATACAGAAATGCTTCTTCATTACCATAGCGTATAGCCGCTAAGGCAATGAAGGGGTTAACCCACCGTGCCCGCTTTATTGTGGGTAGCGGGGTGGGTGAAGGGGGTATTTGGCCCTTGGTGTGAGTTTTGGACTTGCGGGGGGGTTTTGGGTGCACTTAACCCCTTCACGACCGTAGCAGTTAATACCGCTACGGTCATGAAGGGGTTAACCACTCCCGCGACCCCCCCCCCCCCGCAAGCCCAAAACAACCACCGTTGGGGCTAATACCCCCTTCACCCACCCCCACTACCCACAATAAAAAAGAATCACACACAGCATCCCCGCAATACATAAAAAAATAAATAAATACAAATAAATACATTTGAAATACATTTTTATTCCTAGTGTAGATGTGCAGGGGGTCTCGGGAGCTGAACCGCATTGGTTTCAGGTCGGGGGACCCCTGCTCCCCGAGATACAGCCCCCTTTATGAGGTGCCGGTATCCCTCTGCGTTTAAAGGGCCCGATCACGTGATCGCGGCCTGTAAACCAAGCAGAGCAGAGGGATACCGGCACCCCCTAAAGGGGCCTGTATCTTGGGGAGCAGGGGGTCCCCAGACCTAAAACCACAGCGGTTCAGCTCCGGAGACCCTCTGCACATCTACACTATAAATAAAACACATACAGTATATAGAGTAAATAAACACTCGTTCTTTACCTTAGCGGCTATGCGCTATGGTAAAGAAGCAGCATTTCTGCACATCTACACTATCAATAAAAATGTATTTTAAATGTATTTATTTATTAATTGTGCTGCTGCTGCTGTGTGTGAATTTTTTTATTGTGGGTAGTGGGGGTGGTTGAAGGGGGTATTAGCCCCATCGGTGGTTGTTTAGGGCTTGAGGGGGGGTAGCGGGTGCACTTAACCCCTTCACGACCGTAGCGGTATTAACTGCTACGGTCGTGAAGGGGTT